>NIVC01002511.1:102500-155000 GCA_002269645.1 Macrostomum lignano | reverse complement strand
CTCTCAGAATTTTATATTGTGCATTAATTGTTGTTATCTTTGGTAGACTGCGGAATCTTGATTTTTTTATGCTCATTCTGGTCCTTTCAATCCTGTTATCAAAGAGAGGTGCACAACGGTTAATTTTGATCTCTGATTCTTATAACCCACATCCGTGCGCAAAAATAAGGGTTGTTTTATTTATTTTCTATGGGACCGTCACTTGGCGTATAATATTGGACCAAATAAATGACACCTAATTTAGAATCATAATGGCGCCGAGTTTAGGATCATAAATAGCGCCGAGTTTAGGATCATAAATAGCGCCGAGTTTAGAATCATAAATAGCGCCGAGTTTAGGATCATATATGGCGCCGAGTTTAGAATCATAAATGGCGCCGAGTTTAGGATCATAAATGGCGCCGAGTTTAGGATCATATATGGCGCCGAGTTTAGGATCATATATGGCGCCGAGTTTAGGATCATATATGGCGCCGAGTTAAGGATCATAAATAGCGCCGAGTTTAGGATCATAAATAGCGCCGAGTTAAGGATCATAAATAGCGCCGAGTTTAGGATCATAAATAGCGCCTAGTTTAGAATCATAAATAGCGCCGAGTTTAGGATCATATATGGCGCCGAGTTTAGAATCATAAATAGCGCCGAGTTTAGAATCATAAATAGCGCCGAGTTTAGGATCATATATGGCGCCGAGTTTAGGATCATAAATGGCGCCGAGTTTAGGATCATAAATGGCGCCGAGTTTAGGATCATATATGGCGCCGAGTTTAGGATCATATATGGCGCCGAGTTTAGGATCATATATGGCGCCGAGTTAAGGATCATAAATAGCGCCGAGTTTAGGATCATAAATAGCGCCGAGTTTAGGATCATAAATAGCGCCGAGTTTAGAATCATAAATAGCGCCGAGTTTAGGATCATATATGGCGCCGAGTTTAGGATCATAAATAGCGCCGAGTTTAGGATCATAAATAGCGCCGAGTTTAGGATCATATATGGCGCCGAGTTTAGGATCATAAATGGCGCCGAGTTTAGGATCATATATGGCGCCGAGTTTAGGATCATAAATGGCGCCGAGTTTAGGATCATAAATGGCGCCGAGTTTAGGATCATATATGGCGCCGAGTTTAGGATCATAAATGGCGCCGAGTTTAGGATCATATATGGCGCCGAGTTTAGAATCATAAATGGCGCCGAGTTTAGGATCATATATGGCGCCGAGTTTAGAATCATAAATGGCGCCGAGTTTAGAATCATAAATGGCGCCGAAACTAGAAGCATACATGGCGCCCAAATCAAGTCCAAAGATGGCACAGCAACTATATAGGATCATAAATGGGCCCAATTTTTAAAATCACTAATGCGCCATCCGCAGCTCCCGATGTCCCATGAAATAGAGCGGCACATTAATCTGCAGCTACACAGCTAAGACATGGAGAAACCTTTTAATAAGATGCTGAAAGCCAACCATATTTAATGATATTGATACTTGTGCATTATGTATGTGTAATGCATGAAAATTCATATTTATTCATGCATTATATAGCAATGCTACCGACAACAAACGATATATGGATTTATCAATATTTTAGACTACTTTTATCATACATTTAGCACTGGTAGCTAAGGGGTAGCTTTGAGGCTTCTCTGTACACGAATACACCCAAGGCACAGAGAATGTACATGCCTGAAGATTGGAAAGTGAAAGGGCCGCTGTTACACCCTGTGTGAGCGTGAGCTGAGTGCCGTGCCTGCGTACAGTATTGGCGACTTGCATGTGCTCAGGAGCCAGGGCGATGGAGCCAATAGTTGCCCACTGTTTGTGGGTTGTGAGACGATTTCGCAGCCCTACTTTGAATGTTATGAATAGAAGTACACGAAGGCACTAAGATTCACCTTGAACCTGATCTCCTGGCGCGGCTCCGGCAGCGAGTAGGTGAACCGGCACCAGCTGCTGGCCAGGGAGCCAATCGGCGCGCCTCTAATAGTGCACGTGTACTCTCCGCGGCTGTCGTAAACTTCAGCAACTTTCGCCGTGGCTGCCACGCTAGCGGTGTGAAGGCAGGCGCCGCTTCCTCCACCTCCAACGCCGCCTCCGCCTCCGCCGCCGTGTCGACCAGAGTCGCAGGAACAGAACAGGCGCAATTCGCAGGTGTCCCTGGATGAGGGCAGATTCGATAGCTCTGGATGCTGGAACGGACACAGCTGGACGAAACTCTTAGGCACGGCTGACGAGGTGTGGGAGCTGTGGATTGAAAAAGCAACGCCACAGCAACAGTATAAGCATAGTATAACAAAGTTAAACAAATGAAATATTAAGCACGCATAATAACGAATATTTGGTAACAAACCTTGGCTTTTGTTAACTTTAATAAAGTTATCTTTAATTGCATCATTTTAATATTAAATGTGAGGTTGACAGTTTTATCATTAAAAATGAAAAAAAAATCTAGATTCTTTTTAAAATCTACTACAGAGCAAATTAATTTATTATATTTTAGAAGAAGTTAAAAACATATACAAATCATACTACGCAAGTCGAGACGTGCATGAATTATTAATATTAATAATAAATAAATAATAACAAACTGTTTTTAGTATACGCATGGTTTTAGTATTTGAATGCACAAAATGAAAAGTAAAAATAAACAGATGAATATAAATGTTTTTAATGAACAAAACTTACCTATCTTGCTCAATAGGCTCATCAATGTCCGAACTTTTGTTAAGCACTGTTTGCGAAATTATGCTTCGCAACTTAACTTTGTCTTGGATTTCCCAACTAACAAAAGCATTGCAGTACATGATTAGGATACTTAACTTAGTGTATTACTTGTTCAGTAAAAATTTGCTCCGCAAAAAGCGACGCTTTTAGCTAAAAGCTTTGTCCCTTACAATACTTTCAAAATGAAAAAATGTCTTGTCTATTTAAAATCGTGCTTCACGAAAACTTGCCGAATAAATGTACTTTTTGTTTATTGTTTATTATTATTGCTCTAAGTTTTAGATAAAACTATCATTTATTGGTAATACAGATATAAAAGCTTTATTTACGAGCCAACTTTTAATTTGTTAGCTAACATTTGTTTAAATTTCTTTTAACACCGGTATAGTTTTTACTGTTCCGACGCCTAATCAATATTGTGTTTGGACTAAAAAATTCTATATAATTTCATGCTTTTTAATTAAATTTTAGGGGTAATAAATAACTCACATTTAGACAATCATAATGAAAATAAAAATAACGCTTATGAAATACGTTACATTAAAAACACTACTTTACATGTACACTGTATTGATTTTCAGCTGGCTTATTGGCTCTGCCAATTTTTGTTGGCATGGACGAAAATTTGCGAAATTGGTTTAGCTCGTAATCATGTAATAATTTTTAGGCTATCAAGCGATTCTAGCATTTCGGCATAATTTGGTCGCTGTTTTAGAATTACTATAAACACCTCGTAAATTTCGTTAAATTAATTTATCCTAGAAGTATATAATTGATAAAACAACCTTTGCGGAAGCGGAACAATCGATAACCAGGCCAGTGTTTATTCACTAAGTTTGCATGTACACATGGAATATGAGTAGATCCGATAGGGTACCGCAGAGTCTTTCATCCACGAAAAAGGGAAAAACGCCAAATTCTCTTTCATTGATGCAGACATTTACTCCCTTACTGCTGCTCCTATGGTGTGAGTTTGCATAGTTTCCATGACAACGAGATACAAATGCAACGCTAAGTAAAGAGAAAGGTATAGGGACATGTGAAGGGAAGAGAAGAGGCAGCATCCCTGTAAACTTCCCCTATACCTATTCCTAATCCAGTCCTCACACAGTCACGCAGTTTCCAGAAAAATCCATGGAATTTTGGATCTGAATTTCCATCTCAACCCCATTTTCTGAGATGCTTTGTTTTGATAGCTGCTCCGAATTTGGAGCTTCGTCTGATTCTTGCAGAATTTTTTAAGGTAGTATAGATGCATGGTCAGTGGGACCGAGTACGTGTGCGAATCTCGTGTCAGTTACCCGTGTAAGCTATAGAGTCCGTTGGCGGCCACATTAATTTGGGGTTTTGTCACTTGATCCGGGACTTGTCCTGCTTCAGTTCACGTCTCGAGATGCGAGATCCTGGGATGCGAGATCCTGGGATGCGAGATCCTGGGATGCGAGATCCTGGGATGCGAGATCCTGGGATGCGAGATCCTGGGATGCGAGATCCTGGGATGCGAGATCCTGGGATGCGAGATCCTGGGATGCGAGATCCTGGGATGCGAGATCCTGGGATGCGAGATCCTGGGATGCGAGATCCTGGGATGCGAGATCCTGGGATGCGAGATCCTGGGATGCGAGATCCTGGGATGCGAGATCCTGGGATGCGAGATCCTGGGATGCGAGATCCTGGGATGCGAGATCCTGGGATGCGAGAGCATCAAAGCATTTGGGCAATTTCGAATGCACGGGAAATTTTTTACTTCAGTTTTCTGAGCCTAAAACAGGATCCATTGAGTACACAACGGCACTGCAGCAGGGGCAGCTCTCATGAGACCAGCTCGAAGGCAAACATTTTCCATCATGCCTGTTGGCTGACTTGAGCAGAAGCCCCACACCATGCGACACCGGAGCCTGGGGAGCCAATCTGCGTGCAAACACCTGCTCAATACAAACAGAGCCTCATACTGAGCGCAGCCATATCCTTCCCAAGTTCCCTCCGCCAAACAAAGCATCGTCTGTTTGCCACGGTAACCAACGGCAACGGAGAACTGCAAGCGGTAGCAAGCTGGCGAGCAATCAATCAAGCATTTTTTCATTTTTGTGCCTATAATCCCGACTGAATCTCGTGGTAGACTTTTCCTCTTGTCTCACTCGCGTTAGTACGCATGTAGTGCCCTGAAAAAAAGTGCAAGAGCGCCAAAAAACAGACCTGCGCTAGCGAGGGATCATCAATAAGACACCTGGATTAGCGAGGGATCATCAATAAGACACCTGGATTAGCGAGGGATCATCAATAAGACACCTGGATTAGCGAGGGATCATCAAAAAGACACTAGGATTAGCGAGGGATCATCTATGACACCTGGATTAGCGAGGGATCGCCGAAAAGACACCTGGATTAGCGAGGGATCACCGAAAAGACACCTGGATTAGCGAGGGATCATCTATAAAACACCTGAATAAGCGAGGGATCACCGAAAAGACACCTGGATTAGCGACGGATGCGAGATCCGTAAAAGACAGCTGGATTAGCGAGGGATAGAGTAGAGTAGAGTAGCAAGAGTAGAGTAGAGTAGAGTAGAGTAGCAAGAGTGGAGTAGAGTAGCAAGAGTAGAGTGGAGTAGCAAGATTAGAGTGGAGTAGCAAGAGTAGAGTGGAGTAGCAAGAGTAGAGTGGAGTAGCAAGAGTAGAGTAGAGTAGCAAGAGTAGAGTGGAGTAGCAAGAGTAGAGTGGAGTAGCAAGAGTAGAGTGGAGTAGCAAGAGTAGAGTGGAGTAGCAAGAGTAGAGTAGAGTAGAGTAGAGTAGCAAGAGTGGAGTAGAGTAGCAAGAGTAGAGTAGAGTAGCAAGAGTAGAGTGGAGTAGCAAGAGTAGAGTGGAGTAGCAAGAGTAGAGTAGAGTAGCAAGAGTAGAGTGGAGTAGCAAGAGTAGAGTAGAGTAGCAAGAGTAGAGTAGAGTAGCAAGAGTAGAGTGGAGTAGCAAGAGTAGAGTGGAGTAGCAAGAGTAGAGTGGAGTAGCAAGAGTAGAGTGGAGTAGCAAGAGTAGAGTGGAGTAGCAAGAGTAGAGTAGAGTAGAGTAGAGTAGCAAGAGTGGAGTAGAGTAGCAAGAGTAGAGTGGAGTAGCAAGAGTAGAGTGGAGTAGCAAGAGTAGAGTGGAGTAGCAAGAGTAGAGTAGAGTAGCAAGAGTAGAGTGGAGTAGCAAGAGTAGAGTAGAGTAGCAAGAGTAGAGTAGAGTAGCAAGAGTAGAGTGGAGTAGCAAGAGTAGAGTGGAGTAGCAAGAGTAGAGTGGAGTAGCAAGAGTAGAGTGGAGTAGCAAGAGTAGAGTGGAGTAGCAAGAGTAGAGTGGAGTAGCAAGAGTAGAGTAGAGTAGCAAGAGTAGAGTGGAGTAGCAAGAGTAGAGTGGAGTAGCAAGAGTAGAGTGGAGTAGCAAGAGTAGAGTAGAGTAGCAAGAGTAGAGTGGAGTAGCAAGAGTAGAGTAGAGTAGCAAGAGTAGAGTAGAGTAGCAAGAGTAGAGTGGAGTAGCAAGAGTAGAGTAGAGTAGCAAGAGTAGAGTAGAGTAGCAAGAGTAGAGTAGAGTAGCAAGAGTAGAGTGGAGTAGCAAGAGTAGAGTGGAGTAGCAAGAGTAGAGTGGAGTAGCAAGAGTAGAGTGGAGTAGCAAGAGTAGAGTGGAGTAGCAAGAGTAGAGTGGAGTAGCAAGAGTAGAGTAGAGTAGCAAGGGTAGAGTAGAGTAGCAAGAGTAGAGTGGAGTAGCAAGAGTAGATTGGAGTAGCAAGAGTAGAGTGGAGTAGCAAGAGTAGAGTGGAGTAGCAAGAGTAGAGTGGAGTAGCAAGAGTAGAGTGGAGTAGCAAGAGTAGAGTAGAGTAGCAAGAGTAGAGTGGAGTAGCAAGAGTAGAGTGGAGTAGCAAGAGTAGAGTGGAGTAGCAAGAGTAGAGTGGAGTAGCAAGAGTAGAGTGGAGTAGCAAGAGTAGAGTGGAGTAGCAAGAGTAGAGTAGAGTAGCAAGAGTAGAGTAGAGTAGCAAGAGTAGAGTAGAGTAGCAAGAGTAGAGTGGAGTAGCAAGAGTAGAGTAGAGTAGCAAGAGTAGAGTAGAGTAGCAAGAGTAGAGTAGAGTAGCAAGAGTAGAGTAGAGTAGAAAGAGTAGAGTAGAGTAGAAAGAGTAGAGTAGAGTAGTTTTAAAGTAGCGAGGGATCGCATAGTTTTTAGCAGTCTTCTAAAAGTGACTTTTAGAACCTGCTTGGGGAATCGAGTTCTGAAGCATCCCCATTGGATTCGGCAGGATCACGGTACTTCAGCATATAATTCGTAAGAGTTCCGCTAAAAGCAGCCAATTAATTAGTTTCACCTGCAGCCATAGCTGACTGATTAAACAAAAAACGAGTTCGCGCAAGCAGAGCCTACAGCTTCAAGCTGTCGCCTTTGGCTAAAAAAACACGGAAATTGTACGGTTCACTGTTTTTCTAAGGCAACTTTGTCCACGGTTGGCGTAGCAACGGGAGACGCCATTGTTTTATTCTCTTCCCCACCTCTCCCCAGTTTCAGCAAAACGTTTCTCAGAGGGAAAAGCAGCCCGGTTTGAAAGCTGATAGACCAAGCGAGTAGACTCCAAAGTTTACCCTGGTTTGTTGTTAGCAACCGAACTAGTGACATGTACGTGAGTAGTGAGGGGGCCTCATGCTTTGTGAGTCTTGGGGCGGCGGTTGCCAAGCGAAGAGGGGACGGGAAGAGGCTGGCTGGGGAATCGGATGGAAGGAGATCCCAAAATTTTTCGGTTGCTCAGGTAAGCGATGAGTCCCGAGAGCCAATGGCTGTTAATCGACAGTCAAGGACCAACCCAGCCTCCAAACTCCATCCATTTCTAGAGCGTATAAATTCGAACCCACAGGGCAGGTTTGCGGCTTCACGGAACCTCTGACCACTGATACTCTTTACCCTGCATGGTTAAAAAGGAATTAAAACTACGATGCTTTACGTGTCTTCAAGTCTGACTGCCGCCCTTCTCTTCGGTAAGAGCCATATGCGACATAATTTACTTTACATTCAATACAATAACAAACCTCCTTCCTTACTGTTCATTTATCAATTCCATCAAAACATTTTCCTCGCAAAGGTCTTTTCTTAAACGTTGCTGCTCAATGTAATCGGGCCCAGTGCGACTATACAAAAACCTGCGACAAAGGATACGGCATGGAGAACTGCACCAATGCTACCGGCAATTTTGAAAATTTGTGCTTCTTCGGAATGCACTGCTCGGCTTGTGAGTCAGTGAAATTTATATTTTTAGGTTCATTTTGTAGAATGTGCTTCAATAGTGATCGCTGGATTCGTGCTCAGTACTTGTTGGAAAGTTGCTGGACGAGTGCTCAGTAATTATTGAAAAGTTGCTTGACGAGTGCTAAGTGTTTGCTGGAAAGCTGCCGGAAGAGTGCTCGGTGTTTCTTAGACAGTTGCTGGACGAGTGCTCAATGTTTGTTGGAAAGTTGCTGCACGAGTGCTCGGTGTTTGTTGGAAAGTTGCCGGAGAGTGCTCAGTGTTTGTTGGAAACTTACTGGACGAGTGCTCAGCGTTTGTTGGAAAGCTGCTGCACGAGTGCTCAGTGTTTGTTGGACAGTTGCCGGAAGAGTGCTCAGCGTTTGTTGGAAAGCTGCTGCACGAGTGCTCGGTGTTTGTTGGAAACTTACTGGACGAGTGCTCAGCGTTTGTTGGAAAGTTGCCGGAGAGTGCTCAGTGTTTGTTGGAAATTTACTGGACGAGTGCTCAGCGTTTGTTGGAAAGCTGCTGCACGAGTGCTCAGTGTTTGTTGGACAGTTGCCGGAAGAGTGCTCAGTGTTTGTTGGAAATTTACTGGACGAGTGCTCAAACAAAGCCAATTAATTCTCCGAACTTCTTTCTAAAAGCTTGTACATGCTTCGGCTCAAACTTTTAGATACGGAAAAATCTGGTGATATTTTTCTGAAATTGACTGGTCCATCTCCAAATAAGGTAAGAAAACTTAATTTTTCCGACTATATTATTTCGATTATTCATTCGACCCGTTGAAACCGCAATATCAAACAGGTTGTTGGACTCCACCTGGCCATCCAAACGGCCATTCAAAATGCGTACAACAAATTCTGTAATCAGGGCGAGAACTTCAAGGTGTGCTGTCCTGGCTCCGTTAGTTGGTAAGTCACGTCAAACATTGATGTGCGTGCTTTGATCCAATTTTAAATAATACAGCAATATTTCAATATCTGTAATACAGTAATATTGTCAAATATTGTCAATTTAATAATTAAAATAAATTCAAGGCTTAGCCAGAAGAGTGAAGCTACCAGCGTGACAGCCATATCTAATGTTCAAGTGGAGCTGCCGATTCTGTCAGTCATTGGCTCGACTGACTGGACCTCGATCGTCATTCGTCTCATGCCCAGCAGCAATAGCACCTTGTGCCAGGCGGTGACTTATACAGCTACCACGACCGCCACAACAGCCGCCTCCACTGCTACTACTGGCTCAACTACGGCTAAATCTTCTGCTACTGGCTCAACTACGGCTAAATCTTCTGCTACTGGCTCGACTACGGCTGCACCTGCTGCTACTGGCTCAACTGCGGCTGCATCTGCTGTTACTGGCTCGACTACGGCTGCACCTGCTGCTACTGGCTCAACTACGGCTGCACCTGCTGCTACTGGCTCAACTACGGCTGCACCTGCTGCTACTGGCTCAACTACGGCTGCACCTGCTGCTACTGGCTCAACTACGGCTGCACCTGCTGCTACCGCTTCAACTACGGGTTCACCTGCTGCTACCGACTCGACTACGGCTGCAGCGGATGCAACGGCCGAAACAACTATCATGGTGGAATCATCTACCAAAAAAACTAGACGACGTCGTGACTTGGCCGACGAAATTGAGGAACCATTCGATGACGACGAATTGGATGAGCAACTGCTTGAAAGGCAGAGACGGGCCGCTACTGAAAGCAACCCTATGGCTGTGACCCTGTCGACCAACGACATTCAAACCATTACCACTGGCATAAATATCACCGGGTAAGTAAAATCGCTACAGTTTCTAAAATTTCGAGCTTATAAAAATTTCCGGCTTGTGAAATTCTCACCCGTATATGCACATAAACGCCCTAACAACAATTAAGATCTAAAATATTTCCTCGATTTTTATCTATAGCTTCGAAAATACAGTGATACTACTTACTTAATAAGTAGTTTCATTTCAGTCCCATTTATTTTTTATTTTTAGAGTCGTTGAAACTGTCCTGATTTCGAACAACGTAACAGCCACCGTGACGGCAAGCGCTTCCACCAGTGTGACCACGCAGAATCCGAGCACCACTCCCGTCACAGTCGGCAAGGGCTCGGCTCGAAGCGCTGGCCAGCCGGCCTTCGCTGCGGCTGCAGCTGTGCTGGCTGTGATTTTTGCTTTCTCCACTTCGACTGGCAACCAAGCTGGATCGATTGGGGGATTTGTTCTGTAAGCGGACGATTATAAAATCAAAATTAGACGTCAGCTGGTGATTTGGTAAAATGAACTATATTTCCCCCGACAAAAAATTAAATCATATGGATGAAATGTTCAAGCATCGTATGCATGTATACAGCAAGTACATGCACAGGCAAGAGCTCGGGTGCACATTTTTTGCCTGCATGGAAAAGATTAACAAAGAAAATATATTGAGAGTGTATAAAAAATTATAAAACTTAAAGACTAGCTAGCTAGATGCATGCAATATTGAACCTGCCAGCCATGTAAATAATGTGCTGCTTTTCTAGGAACTAGCTGCATATGGTAAATGCAATTTGTGAAGAAGCTATCAAAACGTTGTTTAATCACTTTATTGTAACAAAAAATATTTTTTCGCTTTAGCTACTCGTAATTTTTTGCAAAATCATAATTTTTTTTATGAAAACATCTGTTTCAACAAGTTTAACAATAAAGAAAGCTAAAGACATGCACCTGTATATGCAGTAAGTATACTATATCCTTATTAAAACCAGCCAGTCAATTTAAATCCTATGAAGATTTACAACTTTTCTTTGATTTCTATTAAAATCAAAGTAAATGAAGCGCCTGAATTTTTTAATTTTTTTTCATGAATCTACACTTTCAAAAATCTGATAAGATGTAATTCGAATTTCAATCATTTTTGTTTTAGATGTGCAACATTTTTCTTCGGTGATGTTTTAAATCTTGAAGCTAAATTTAAGCATCTGCATATTTATGAGATATTGACTATTATAATTATTTATTCGAAGCTTTGAAAATCTGAAACTTATTTTCTTTAAACTGTTAAATCGACGGTAAAACATTATTCTTAACGTTTTGTTCCTCATTTGTTTTTTTACGAACTACATGATTCAAGTGTTAAGAGAATTATAATCTGTTTTTCTTTTACGAATTTTTTCATCTATTTTTTTCATTTATTTTAAAGCAAAACATTCATTGCAAATGATGCAACCAACTCAATATATCACTTTTGATGATTCTCTGCATGATTCTATTTTTACAACAATTCAAGATTCATGATCACCAACTTTTTGTTTCTTCAAAAAAATGAACTTCGTATTTTTGTTTTCCTATCCCCAGAGAGATTTGTAAGTCGTGTGTCGCAGAATCGCGTATCTTAAAAGAAAAATATTTCGAAACGAATTTATTGCTAAAATATATTAGATACAATCGGTGAAGACAAGCTCTATCTTAAATCTTCACGTCATTCCTTTTAAAAATAATTCGAATTTCTTTTGGCTGCTCTACTTTTAGTAGCACATTACGCAAAGAAAGTACGCTCGTATTTATTAAAATTAGCTCCAAAATTGCTTTCAGACCTCAATATTGAACCAAACTTAAACTTACTCATATTATTTTGAATATTCTAACGATTATTTTAATCTTGGATTACGGGTTACAATACTTTTCTAAATGAATATACTTGAAGAAGTAATTAGTAGTTTATTGGTTCAGTATTTGTACGGCTGTACATCAGGATGTACACAGCAACACACTATATATGAACCTTCATGTATAATATATATTCTTGGCAGGCTGGCCCTCATGGACGTGAATCATAGTTTGAAATAAGTTCTAGGGTGGCCAATTTCCATGCAAAAAAACTGATAAATAAACAACCAAACGACAAAAGACGCAACCCACAAAAGTAATATCAAGTACTCAGGGTGCGTCAGATAATTTACCGTCGATGTACCTCGTAGCTGTTCTCTGGTATAGGGCCTTCAGTCCCGACGCTCTCGTCAGTTCGAAAGGCCGGGGGAGCTGCCCTGGGGACATCAACGTCCAATTTCGGCATTTCAGAACAGAAATTCTACTTATACTCTGCTGCACTCTCGCATGGCGATATGCTTTGCCGGCCCAAGCTTTCTGCGCGCCATACTCTATACTTTCTACTTATCAGTAGGCGAACTCTAACATAAAGAAAAAAAGTTTCTTGCAGTACCAGAATAGCACTAAAAATTTCGCCCTTGCCAAAATAAAGAGGCGCTAAATACTGAAAATCACCTTGGTGATTTTTTCCGTAGTGCCTTAGTAGTATAGCGCCGCGTGAAGAATCGAAACCAAGGGTCGTCTTGGGCGAGAAGCTCCCCGAACTTCAGATTGCTTATATATGTATATCCATCTAGGCCATTCTTGATCTTGGCGCCATTCCTGATCTTGGCGCTTCTTGATCTTGGTACCACTCTTGATCTTGGCGCCACCCTTGATATTGGCACCATTCTTGATCTTTTTCGGCATTCTTGATCTAGGCTCCATTCTTGATCGAGGCTCCATTCTTGATCTTGGTGCCACTTTTGATCTTGGCGCCATTCTCGATCTGGGTTCCATCTTTGATCTTGGCGAAACCCTTGATCTTGGCGCCAATCTTGATCCAGGCGCCATTCTTGATCTTGGCGCCATTCTTGATCTAGGCTCCATTCTTGATCTTGGCGCCACCCTTAATCTTGGCGCCGAAATAGAGCTAGAATCCCGTAGTTACAGGGACCTCATGGGACGCTTGCACTCCCATTTGCTAGGCCAAAAAATACCAACCCTGGGTCTATCGTTTGGTTCGGAGCTCTTTATCTGGGACTCTAATGCTCCTTGCCTTCGTGCATGCATGTGTTTGGCCTATAATAGTGTTATTAAAAGTTTTGCTAGCAGAACAGCTGTCTAAATTCTATTAATACTCTTAGTAAAACACAATATATATTATACTAGTCCACATAGCGTTCCTTTCATCTGTCTAATCTCTTGTCAAATAATGTCAAACTGCAAGTAGAAAAGCTTATGGTCAAGTTTTAATACACACAGTCAACATATGGCTTAATATCATCAGTGTGCGATCAATGGACAATGTCTGACTTCAACTGTTTAATTATAGGCTTATAAGTAGCTTAAACAGGCCAATTCTTTCAAGACAATGCAGATAGAGCGATTCTTTTTCCCTCCAAAAAAGAAGGTACACCATAATCCGAAATGAACTGATGGCTTAGACATTGCCGTTCCTTCTTCTCACTGAATCTTCATCTGGTCATGTATATACTATTTATGGAAAGTGAATTCCCGAGTTGCCTAATCAGCAGATCCATAGTATCGATTTTAATTTTCGGATTACTTTGATAAAATCTACATCAGTAAAGAAGCTTTGTATAATTTCGACCGAACTCACTGGATGAATACTTTTTTTGCGCTTTGTTAAATTCGACTATAATGAACTCCAATCCTTTCCGAGCCTGCATATGTTTGCTCAATTAGGTTTTCAATTAACCTTCAGCAGACTTTCTCAATACCAGCACACAAGGAGCCTCAGAACTAGAAGACTCCCTTAAAAATTACGCTGCATGGCCAGCTTCTTTCAATCTTGGATTTTGGATAAAAATCACCTGTCTGATGTGAGCCTACCAATTAGCTGATCAGTGAGTCCATGACTCCACAACCCCCCCCCCCAAAGTCTTAAGCACGCATCGTTTAAAAGCCAATTAATAATTGCGTCCCGACAGTGGCGTTAAATCAGCGACTCACTGACCCTTCTTTGCCTAAGCGCCATTCTTGATCTTGGCGCCATTCTTGATCTTGGCGCCATTCTTGATCTTGACGATTTTCTTGATCTTGCATGGTGTCAACTCTTGATTTAGGCGCCATTTTTGACCTATAGACGCCATTCTTGATCTTGGCGCCATTCTTGACTTAGGCGCCATCCTTGATCTTGGCGCCAACTCTCGACTTAGGCGCCATTCTTGATCTTGGCGCCATTCTTGACTTAGGCGCCATTCTTGATCTTGGCGCCACTCTTGACTTAGGCGCCATCCTTGATCTTTGCGCCATTCTTGATCTTGACGCCATTCTTGATCTTGGCGCCATTCTTGATCTTGGCGCCATTCTTGATCTTGGCGCCATTCTTGATCTTGGCGCCATTCTTGATCTTGGCGCCATTCTTGATCTTGGCGCCATTCTTGATCTTGGCGCCATTCTTGATCTTGACGATTTTCTTGATCTTGCATGGTATCAACTCTTGATTTAGGCGCCATTGTTGACCTATAGACGCCATTCTTGATCTTGGCGCCATTGTTGACCTATAGACGCCATTCTTGATCTTGGCGCCAACTCTTGACTTAGGCGCCATTCTTGATCTTGGCGCCATTCTTGACTTAGGCGCCATCCTTGATCTTGGAGCCACTCTTGACTTAGGCGCCATTCTTGATCTTGGCGCCATTCTTGATCTTGGCGCCATTCTTGATCTTGGCGCCATTCTTGATCTTGGCGCCATTCTTGATCTTGGCGCCATTCTTGATCTTGGCGCCATTCTTGATCTTGGCGCCATTCTTGATCTTGGCGCCATTTTTGACCTATAGACGTCATTCTTGATCTTGGCGCCATTCTTGACTTAGGCGCCATCCTTGATCTTGGCGCCAACTCTTGACTTAGGCGCCATTCTTGATCTTGGCGCCATTCTTGATCTTAGCGCCATATTCTTGATCTTGGCGCCATTCTCGATCTTCCTTGGCATGGGGCACCCTTTGATTTCAGCGCCCACATTGAAACTCGTCTAATGAAAGCTTCTCTGCAATCTTGATACACATATTATCAATAGAATTAGAGGCAAATTATATTCGCGGTCATTAAACTCAAACTTTAAAGTTTTCCCAAAATTGAGCACACAGATTGCATGCGCAAGACTAAAACAGCCCATCAGATTTATCCAATAAAATATGAAAGATTTCAGGTTTACAACACTCCTCGCCACCTCAGCCGTATGTGTTGTAAAGAAATTAAGTGTGAAAAAATGACCATATAACTAGAGACCGTGACAGACGTCTTTTGACACGTTTTTCTCATAGTTTGGTCTCGTAAATCAATGAACGGATGACCCAATCTGTGCCGGGCCTATTAGCTCGTAGTTATAAAATCTGTTTTCAAAAATTGAATTAAAAACTTCCCAGTTCGAAAAACTATGCTCGCATGTGCCATGCAGCGCGCCCTTGAGTCCATGATTAAAATGTTTGAACCCCTTCCTCCTTTAGTAAAATGAGGTGTTATGTTTCCTGGCAAAATCGTTCAGAGGGGCTCCCGCTCCCTCCTTGACCCTTAAATCCTACTAACCGGAGCCAATTTAGCTTAACTTTGCAGTGCCTAAGCTTGAGATTAACTTATGTTTGAAGGCCGTATTGAAAAATTAACAGGTGCTTCCAATCCAGTGAGTGCAGTAGTCCATGACTGGCTCAGTTCATGCGCAGGACCCCTCAATGGCGCGCCTCCTCCCAAATTGACCGGGGGAAGTTTTTAAAACTCGATCCCCTATTGGCTGCCAGCAGTGCCGCTTTCTTCTCGCCCACCCTCCTCCAGTCCCCACTCTGAACCCCCCCCCCCACTCGGAGGCAAAGCTTTAAAATAAATCCCACGGATGGGATCCCGTGTTTAACGCCTCTCTAAAATCTCCTAAATAATAGCCCTTGCCTTCTGCTGTCCTTTACATAAAAAGCAGACCAGCATGGAAATTTCCAAGATTCTGAACCTGTCACCTGCGGCCAGCAGAAGCAGCAGCAGCAGGTCAGCGACTAGCGACGCTCACGATCAGCATCTCTCCTATCATCACGATCAGCAGGACTGCAGCTTTGGCGATGCCGGGGCTGAGGATCTGACAGAGCAGAGAGAAGAGATGGAGCTAGCTGAAGAGCAGCAGCAGCCGCAACAACAGCCGCAGCAGCAACAGCAGCAGTGGCAGGAAGAAATCAGGTTTGTCATTTCTCTAATAACATGTCCAAAATTTTGCATTTTCGAAATATTCATTTATACCAGCTCCATACAGGTACTCCACGCGGCCAACCGTACTTGTTGCACTTCATCCTCCACTCTTTCATCTCTTTCCTCTAGAACCATGATAATTGCAGGTCCTACGCCTGAAATCAAACTTTGTGTTTTCATGCCTTGTCCTTGTGGAACTTTTGGCCTTGTCCATTTATGACTTCCTCCTTCGTCCAATTGCGGTTAGATCTTGGATTGTTTTTGGCAGAAAATCTATAGACTTCTGGATCAATTCTGGAACTCTGCTATATAAACGTCTCTCAGACACAGAAGCTCCATTATTTTGATAAGTGTATCTTGGATCTTGGAAAAGTATTGAATGTATTAAAAATGGCAAATAAGGATCCCAAAACACCGTGCAGAAACTTTCAAAGAAACATATGATGATGTAGCGAAATGTCAAGATTTTTAACACTATTACAACAAATATCTTTCGTTTCGTCATCTCTTTCATGGGAGAAAATGTGCATTTGATTAGTACGTATTGGACATATTAGACAACAAAGGTAGACAGCAACCGATGAATGTTAGGAGTCCAAGCAGACTCTTCTCAACTGAGGGTCTTTGTATTAACAGGTAGTTGAGCTGCTAAAATAGCTATCTATATGAGGCGTATGGGTGTCATTGACTCATCCACATTTTCAGTTGTCACCTGTCTGTCAATGCCATCTTTCTTGAGGCTAAAAAGCAAACAACACCTCATTAAGCAGTACGAGGGCAGAATTTTTTTAAAGTTCCCGTCTCGCAATCGAGTCGCGTTGAAGAGCTGCTGGGCGCATCGCTTAACTTCCCTGCGCGTACGAGTATCATAGACAGCTTCTGTCAAGTAGGGAAATGTCAATTTCACAGTCTCGATGCGTCAAGATATAAAAAAATACTCGCATATTTGGAGTTTAGGCTTTTTTTGACTTGAGCAAATAGGTCTCAAACTCGTTGATTTCGTTGGTTGTAGCGTGTGATAATAGATAGATAGAGACCGCTTATCTTTGTCAATGAGTTGCTTGCTTATAGAGTAGCTGAGTGGGGAATGGAATGTCTGTTTACCTGTGTATCTATCTATCTATCTATCTATCTATCTATCTATCTATCTATCTATCTATCTATCTATCTATCTATCTGTCTATCTATCTATCTATCTATCTATCTATCTATCTATCTATCTATCTATCTATCTATCTATCTATCTATCTGTCTATCTATCTATCTATCTATCTATCTATCTATCTATCTATCTATCTATCTATCTATCTATCTATCTATCTATCTATC
Source organism: Macrostomum lignano (assembly GCA_002269645.1). NCBI lineage: Eukaryota > Metazoa > Platyhelminthes > Macrostomidae > Macrostomum > Macrostomum lignano. The sequence continues at coordinate 137,735 of NIVC01002511.1, read as the reverse complement.
TATCTATCTATCTATCTATCTATCTATCTATCTATCTATCTATCTATCTATCTATCTATCTATCTATCTATCTATCTATCTATCTATCTATCTATCTATCTATCTATCTATCTATCCATCTATCTATCTATCTATCTATCTATCTATCTATCTATCTATCTATCTATCTATCTATCTATCTATCTATCTATCTATCTATCTATCTATCTATCTATCTATCTATCTATCTATCTATCTATCTATCTATCTATCTATCTATCTATCTATCTATCTATCTATCTATCTATCTATCTATCTATCTATCTATCTATCTATCTATCTATCTATCTATCTATCTATCTATCTATCTATCTATCTATCTATCTATCTATCTATCTATCTATCTGTCTATCTATCTATCTATCTATCTATCTATCTATCTATCTATCTATCCCCACAGCAAGCTGGCGTCCACTCTCGGCCAGGTTAGCGCGGAGCTGGAAGCCACAGTCCGGGCCAGCGAAGACCAGTCTAAGCGCTTGGATCGCTACACAAAAGAACTGGAATCGCTGCAGCAGGAACGCCTGGCTCACGTGGAACAATTGCGCAACATTCACGCGGACATCGGCTCGGTGAGAGAGCGGGGGAGGGGATGCCGTGCACCTTGGGTCAGGCTAGCGCAGTTGTTCTGACTTTTTCAAGTAAAAAAAGCCTGTTGACAGATTGTTTTGATAACTACAGGCGTACAGTTGTAGTTTATATTTAGCGATCACAGCGGGACCGTCCTCGCGGGTTAGGGAAGGCATAAATAATACTATGTCGTGAACAGCAATCTGTCCTAAAATGGGAGCCAGTCGACGACTTCAGTCTCACCATCGGACACGATCAATCAGAAACGGAGAGAGAAGTCAGAGTAGACAAACAGACATGCAGACAGACCAACCGGCGGTGAGTCGAGCCCCAAACGCTAAACGATTGCAACACTTTCCCTGATGTGACTCTGACTGACTGCATGTGACTGATCCACCGCGACAACCCTCCCCCCAGCCCGATCCCGCGGCCACCTGTTTAAGAAATTCTTCCACTATATCGATAGAGATATGTTTTATAATTGACATTGTGGGAGGCGCCAGATGCTGCTCGGGTGACTTCGGATAAATTGTTATAAATATTGTCGGCTACGGTTGGACGCGTTTATTGCATTGTTTTTCTTATGCCTTTTTTTAAAAACAAGATATTTAGTGCCGCTTATGTTAAATTGATTTGAGCGGCAAAAGAAAGGCGTGAAGTTTTAATTCAAAACGGGTGGTAAAATCTCATGTCAAATAAGCGCTAAATCTGATGTTAAATAAGCGCCAAAGCTGATGTTAAATAAGCGCCAAATCTGATGTTAAATAAGCGCTAAATCTGATGTTAAATAAGCGCCAAATCTGATGTCGGATACGCGCCAAATCTGATGTCAAAAGATGCGCCAAATCTGATATCAAATAAGCGCCAAATCTGATGTCAAATAAGCGCCAAATCTGATGTCAGATAAGCGCCAAATCTGCTGTAAGATAAGCGCCAAATCTGAGTTTGGATAAGCGCCAAATCTGATGTAAGATAAGCGCCAAATCTGAGTTTGGATAAGCGCCAAATCTGAGTTTGGATAAGCACCAAATCTGATGTCAGATAAGCACCAAATCTGATGTCAAAAGAGGCGCCAAATCTGATGTCAGATAAGCGCCAAATCTGATGTCGGATCAGCGCCAAATCTGATGTCGGATAAGCGCCAAATCTGATGTCAGATAAGCGCCAAATCTGATGTCAGATAAGCGCCAAATCTGATGTCGGATCAGCGCCAAATCTTGTGTCGGATAAGCGCCAAATCTGATGTCGGATAAGCGCCAAATCTGATGTCAGATAAGCGCTAAATCTGATGCCGGATAAGCGCCAAATCTGATGTCAGCTAAGCGCCAAATTCGATATCACAGTGTCCTTTTAGTGTTGGTTTTAATGCGAGCTCCTTCTGGAAATTTCAGCTGGAGAGCAGCATCAAGCGCTCCGAGGAAGAGCGTCTCAGAGTGGCCGGTCGGGCGCGCGGTCTCATGGACCGGTACGGCGGCCTGCTGTGCCAGATCAACCGCCTGCGGGCCCGCTGCGTTGGCCTGGAATCGAACAGCAACTCCATGGCGCCGCCGCTGCCGCCGCCGCCTCCAGGAGCTCTGCCAGCCGCACTGCTGGGAACGGCAGAGTGAGTAGCGGGTTGAGTCTGACGGGATAGGTCAGGATAGGTCAGGATAGGTCAGGATAGGTCAGGATAGGTCAGGATAGATCAGGATAGGTCAGGATAGGTCGGAATAGGTCAGGATAGGTCGGAAAAGGTCAGGATAGGTCAGGATAGGTCGGAATGAGTCAGGATAGGTCAGGATAGATCAGGATAGGTCAGGATAGGTCGGAATAGGTCAGGATAGGTCGGAATGAGTCAGGATAGGTCGGAGTAGGTCAGGATAGGTCGGAATAGGTCAGGATAGGTCGGAATAGGTCAGGATAGGTCGGAATAGGTCAGGATAGGTCGGAATAGGTCAGGATAGGTCGGAATAGGTCAGGATAGGTCGGAATAGGTCAGGATAGGTCAGGATGAGGCAGGATTGATCAGAATGAGTCAGGATAGGGCAGGATAGGTCAGGATAGGTCGGAATAGGTCGGAATAGGTCGGAATAGGTCAGAATAGGTCAGAATAGGTCGGAATAGGTCGGAATAGGTCAGAATAGGTCAGAATAAATCAGGACGGGTCACGGTGAGTCACAATGGGTCAAGATGGTCAAGATGAATCTAGATGAGTCGATAGAGGTCAGGGTAGGTCAAGACGAGTTCAGAATAAAAGGATCGAGAGCTTCAAAATTTCAAATAAATAAAAGTACACCTTCTACCAACTGATCCTCTCCATCCAGGCTGTTCAGCAAATCGCTGCCTCCGCTGTTCCCCCCAGCTCTGGACTTCGCCCGCCATTTTCTGTCCCATCACCACCCGCCGCCACCACCGCCGCCGCCGCCACCTCCGCCGCCGTTCTCGCACGCGCTGCTGCCGCCACCTCCGCCTCCGCCACCGTTTTCGCTGATGTCGGCGTTCCACCACCAACAGCAGCAGCAGAACCAGCAGCAGCAGCAGCAGCATCGAGGCTTCCTTAGTGGTTCCTCGCCTTCGACATCGCCACTGATTGATCGGCACCACTCGTCGACTTCCTCAGTGGTAGCTTCATCAGCTATTGCAGTTACTACGCAGAGTTTTCAACAATCTTCATCCTCAAGGTTGCACGGTTCGACGCCGGTGCAGCAGCAGCCTCAGCAGCAGCCGCCGCCGCCGCCTCCGCCGACGTTCCGTCAGCAGCCGCCGCCGATGAAGGCCTGCCTCTCCTGCCACCAGCAGATCCACCGCAATGCTCCAATCTGCCCGCTCTGCAAAGCTAAGAGCCGGTCGAAGAATCCGAAGAAGCAGAAGCGAAAGGCCTCATCTGAGTACCTAAACTGAGCAAGATTTTGGATTCTGGTTTGAATTAATTCTGAACTACTTGTAAAATCAGTCTAATTCGGAGAGAAGACCGGAGGGAGCGAACACAGAAAATTTATTCCTCTCAGAAGAAAATCAATTACTTTGATTGATTTTGATTGCACACAGGAACTAGAAAAATGTTTTCGTTAAAACAAAACTTAGTCTAAAAAACCGTGGAAGCTACTTGGATTAAGGTTAGTTTTTTAGAGCGCCAAGAAATCCCTGGCTTTTTAAATTAACTTTAAAATTAGAAAAGAATGACAGTGCGTGGCATTATTAAATGTAAAATTAAATTTTCCGGTTTTATTACTGCCGTATCTCATCGTGTTGTGTCGCTTCTCCGCTCTTGTCTTCTTTCTGGACTAGCCTACTAATCGCTTTTGACCTTTTGGGAGAAGCTTTTCATAACTAACTGGTCAGTTACACAAAATGACAAATAGCCGAGAGAATTTCGTTTTATTACTCGTCCAATCAATAAGTCTTAAATAAGATCTATGTTCGAATCTCAAAATAATCTCATAATTCCCTTGTTACCAACACAAGTCGTGGAATTCTAAAAATAGCATCCTAAGTTTTTAAAATCAAAAGTATTCTCACTCAAAGTCAAGTCTTGAATTTACCTAATTTTCTAATGGCTAGCTTAGCTAATTAATTTTCAATTTTATAATCGAAAGCTTTGAAAATTTGATCGTCTGAAGACTTAATAGACTACGATAGCTACATGTTCTAAAGTAAACTGATTTTGTACAGTTTTCCTTCTCAAATGCTATTAACAAGTTAGGCTACACGAGTTAATGTTAAGTATAAAATTAAAAAATCAGTTAACAATTAGAGTACCCCAGATACGTTTGTTCGAAACATAATATTATGCAGCCCTTGTATAGAAGAAATACTATGATTATAAACTAACAACTACATTACATCACCTTATAAAATAATTTTTTCTCCTGCTTGCATATCATCTTCCTTTCTTTGGCGCCTCAGATTTTGCGATAAAATTAAATAAAAAGTTCAAAGAAACAGAATTTTATTGGCTTCTCCTTATCCAAACGTTTCGGAATGTACTTTAAGTAACCAAATATTCAATTGCTTTAACTAAAACTAAATTGTAATGTTTTGAAAATTTACACGTCGTTTCTGCTTTATGTTTGCTTTCTAATTATCGCGTAAACTTTTTAAATAAAATCAGCCTTCTTTTTCGCTTTGGTTGTTGTTATTATGAGAATTAACAAAAATATTTAGCATGAAAATAGATTATGCTGTGCTATTGTGTACTATGATTGCTTACTGATTCTGCAAGGCAGCCACAGGAAAGTGTGGACAGTATATTGTCGAATTGACGGCCGCGCTTTGTACCGAAAAATAAATGACAATTCTTTTGTCATCAAAGTTTTTATTCTTTATGTTTTTTTCCATTTCCAGGTGTCCGCAAACGATTTCAGAAGCGGGTACTAAATATTCATTTATACATCTCAGTTGTCCTGCTGAAAACAGAAACTTGTGCAACTAAAAACAAGTCACCAACAGGACTACCTACGCTGCATAAAACCTGTTTCTAGCGTCGCATATGATGATAGTTTTATCACTGCGAAATTAACAACCACCTGCGCCTACCAACCACTGACGCTATGATGATGAACATCTCTCTGATCCACAGGTTGTATCCAACCCCCCTTCCCAGAATGTGTCTATCTGTCCTGTCTTCTTTGCTTAGCCAAGATTGTATAATTGTAACGAACTGAAATTTCTGCACAGATTCGAAAAGAAGAACAGAGAAAAAGCAGCCAGTTGTGTAGCCAACTCGCTTTTTCTTTCTTTTGCGCTGCTTCGGCATGCCTTACAGAGTTGACAAACTTCCAATTTCGCCATTTCGGGCGTGTGCATGAGTATCGAAAATCTCCCCAATTCCATCCCCTTTTTTCTGCTTTGGTTTGTTAGCAGACATAAAAAATATAAAGTTTTCTTTTCATAATGAAATTCTCGACACTTGTCGGCGAAACTAAACCAAAACGAATTTGAATTCCGGGACACGAATTCGACTGCTAAATAACTGGAAACTGTCTAAGCTTAGTTCCTGACTAATATGCACGAATCCTAGTTTTTTGGGGAAGGATTGTTTTTTTCCTGCTTTGGAATAATGCTGTACAAACTTTGAGCACGCACAGAAGTGCTCAAGTTTGCCTGAGTAAGGTCTGATAGAATCCCGAGTGAGGTCTGATAGAATCCTGAGTTAAGGTCTGATAGAATCCCGAGTGAGGTCTGATAGAATCGTGAGTAAGGTCTGATAGAATCCCGAGTGAGGTCTGATAGAATCGTGAGTAAGGTCTGATAGAATCCTGAGTAAGGTCTGATAGAATCCTGAGTAAGGTTTGATAGAATCCTGAGTGAGGTCTGATAGAATCCTGAGTAAGGTCTGATAGAATCCTGAGTGAGGTCTGATAGAATCCTGAGTTAAGGTCTGATAGAATCCTGAGTAAGGTCTGATAGAATCCTGAGTGAGGTCTGATAGAATCCTGAGTGAGGTCCGATAGAATCCTGAGTAAGGTCTGATAGAATCCTGAGTAAGGTCTGATAGAATCCTGAGTAAGGTCTGATAGAATCCTGAGTAAGGTCTGATAGAATCCTGAGTAAGGTCTGATAGAATCCTGAGTAAGGTCTGATAGAATCTTGAGTAAGGTCTGATAGAATCCTGAGTGAGGTCTGATAGAATCCTGAGTTAAGGTCTGATAGAATCCTGAGTAAGGTCTGATAGAATCCTGAGTGAGATCTGATAGAATCCTGAGTGAGGTCTGATAGAATCCTGAGTTAAGGTCTGATAGAATCCTGAGTAAGGTCTGATAGAATCCTAAGTAAGGTCTGATAGAATCCTGAGTAAGGTCTGATAGAATCCTGAGTAAGGTCTGATAGAATCCTGAGTAAGGTCTGATAGAATCCTGAGTAAGTAAAGGTCTGATTGAATCCTGAGTAAGGTCTGATAGAATCCTGAGTGAGGTCTGATAGAATCCTGAGTAAGGTCTGATAGAATCCTGAGTGAGGTCTGATAGAATCCTGAGTAAGGTCTGATAGAATCCTGAGTAAGGTCTGATAGAATCCTGAGTGAGGTCTGATAGAATCCTGAGTAAGGTCTGATAGAATCCTGAGTAAGGTCTGATAGAATCCTGAGTGAGGTCTGATAGAATCCTGAGTAAGGTCTGATAGAATCCTGAGTAAGGTCTGATAGAATCCTGAGTGAGGTCTGATAGAATCCTGAGTAAGGTCTGATAGAATCCTGAGTAAGGTCTGATAGAATCCTGAGTAAGGTCTGATAGAATCCTGAGTAAGGTCTGATAGAATCCTGAGTAAGGTCTGATAGAATCCTGAGTAAGGTCTGATAGAATCCTGAGTAAGGTCTGATAGAATCCTGAGTAAGGTCTGATAGAATCCTGAGTAAGGTCTGATAGAATCCTGAGTGAGGTCTGATAGAATCCTGAGTAAGGTCTGATAGAATCCTGAGTGAGGTCTGATAGAATCCCGATTGAGGTCTGATAGAATCCTGAGTTAAGGTCTGATAGAATCCCGAGTGAGGTCTGATAGAATCGTGAGTAAGGTCTGATAGAATCCTGAGTAAGGTCTGATAGAATCCTGAGTAAGGTCTGATAGAATCCCGAGTGAGGTCTGATAGAATCCTGAGTAAAGGTCTGATAGAATCCTGGGTTAAAGTCTGATAGAATCCTGAGTGAGGTCTGATAGAATCCTGAGTAAGGTCTGATAGAATCCTGAGTAAGGTCTGATAGAATCCTGAGTTAAGGTCTGATAGAATCCCGAGTGAGGTCTGATAGAATCGTGAGTAAGGTCTGATAGAATCCTGAGTAAGGTCTGATAGAATCCTGAGTAAGGTCTGATAGAATCCTGAGTAAGGTCTGATAGAATCCTAAGTAAGGTCTGATAGAATCCTGAGTAAGGAAAGGTCTGATAGAATCCTGAGTAAGGTCTGATAGAATCCTGAATGAGGTCTGATAGAATCCTGAGTGAGGTCTGATAAAATCCTGAGTAAGGTCTGATAGAATCCTGAGTTAAGGTCTGATAGAATCCCGAGTGAGGTCTGATAGAATCGTGAGTAAGGTCTGATAGAATCCTGAGTAAGGTCTGATAGAATCCTGAGTAAGGTCTGATAGAATCCTGAGTAAGGTCTGATAGAATCCTAAGTAAGGTCTGATAGAATCCTGAGTAAGGAAAGGTCTGATAGAATCCTGAGTAAGGTCTGATAGAATCCTGAATGAGGTCTGATAGAATCCTGAGTGAGGTCTGATAGAATCCAAAAGAAACTAAATATACGGAACGACCTTAAGAGCCCAGAGAAAAGTTTGAGAATGAGAGACATCGACAAAAATATCTGGCTTTCGGTTGCAGATGATAAGCAGGTAGCAAGTAGCAAATCTCCAATTAGAAAATTAACATACTGATGATCAGTGACGACTTTGGTATATTTATTTGGCTTATCATTGCTCGCTAATGACAACTGCACAAGGCAAAGTCTTATGAACACGCGAAAATCCTAGTTGCCAAGGTATGGCCATGACTTCTCCTCTCGGACACAACCGGTTTGAAAATTGAATTTTCAGTTTCGGGCCGTGTGCGGGGGGAGGCGGAGCCGTCAGGAAGGCCGAGAAAGGTAGGTGGTAGACGCGCAGAGTGGCTTTTGGCAGCGGTTTCTCGGCAACCCAGCTTAGAAACCTCCTTACCTCAGTGGCAATGCAAAGTGGTCAGTGATAAACGAGCAATGACACGGGGAACAGACAGTCGGGCAGACAGGCGGGCAGACAGGCATAGACAATCCGCTAAGTTCGAAAGTCACAACTTAAGAATGAAGAGAACGGGGCCACTATCTCTTATGGGCCCCATTAGTAAGGCTGCATGGGGTTGACATTCCCTGTTATAATAAGATATTCTGCGGCCTTAGAGACGCAGCTATAGAGACGGATTTCTGGTCTGTCTAGTTTGGCCCCAGCGTCCGGTGTTAAAAGTTGTTAAGCTGTTAAGTGGCTTAGCAGCAGCCCCATTAGGTGTATTTGTTTTGGAGGAGGCAAGCAAATGAATTAGTGTGGTCAGAAGACTAGCTAGTGGCCTATTAGCTGGCCCATGGGCTCCTCGTCATAAATTGCTTGGCCTCTGCATGGATTGCTTGCGCGACAGTCTAAATGGGTCCGGGAACCCACACACAACACATGCACACCTCTACGGATGAGGGAAGAGTGGGGAGAGTGGAGTGAGGAAACAGTTTAAGAGATAAATAAAAGAAAAAAGGGGGAGGAGAATTAGGGGGGGGGGGGCGGTCACAGATGTCAAAAGCGCCGAGGGGGGCCTTGTTAGACACCTGGTGTGAATCCATCAAAACTTTGAAATCCTCCCCCGTGTGGCGGGCGGTCCGCTGCTTGCCTTCCTACCTTCCTGCTTTCTCGACTGGCGCTAAAACGATTCGAAAAAATCCGCAGTCCAAGATAAAGAATTCGAGTTGTGTCTTCGAGTTGGGGAGTTGCCGTTAAAATTGAGTTTAAATATGTCTTTTAATCGCCTCAACTTCTTTACTTTCTTAGAATTTATGCATAGCTTGCTACCGGGGACGCCAGCACCGGGGACGCCAGCACCGGGGACGCCAGCACCGGGGGCGCCAGCACCGGGGACGCCAGCACCGGGGGCGCCAGCACCAGAGGCGCCAGCACCAGGGGCGCCAGCACCAGGGGCGCCAGCACCAGAGGCGCCAGCACCAGGGGCGCCAGCACCAGGGGCGCCAGCACCAGGGGCGCCAGCACCAGGGGCGCCAGCACCAGGGGCGCCAGCACCAGGGGCGCCAGCACCAGGGGCGCCAGCACCAGGGGAGCCAGCACCGGGGGCGCCAGCACCGGGGGCGCCAGCACCGGGGGCGCCAGTCTGCTGACGTGCTGGGTGCTTTTAAATTTTTAAATTGCGCTAGAATTTTACACCCGTAATATTTTTTAAAAAATTTTAATGAAAGTTTGGTCAGGTCAATTTCACTGAAACTACGTGAAGAAACTCAAGAAGTTTTTAGTTTACAGACAGAAAATTTCGATAAGGCCTAAATTCAGAACATCGGACAAAACTGTCCCTTTCTAATAACCGGAGCGAGCTAAGAGAGCCCGGGCCATCTTGACCATTTGTCAAATTTGTCCAAACTCGCTCGGGCGCAAAAGTGAGCTAAAATTATAAGCTTCTTGGGATATGAAAGGAAAATTGGAGGATAATGTTGCATGGGTTCAGACAATTTCAACAATGAGTGTCTGCGCGACAGGCATCCGATTAAAATGCCGGACAAGAGAAGTCGCTTTGCGCCGGAACCCTTTAAAAAAGGTCTTTGTTTTCCAAAGGCACTAAATCTGGTCATTTCAAAAACTAAGAATTCCTGTTTTCCCCCATTTTACTCCTCAGGTGAACATGTTTTTACGACAACTGCGTTAAGTTCCTATCGCCGCGCTTTTAAGTGCCTCAACCCCTGTGCAGCATTCTCGGGTGAATTGCTCTTTAAAGGCACGGCCAGCAAAAATAACTGATGACGATTGAACAATTGCAGACAGCTGTCGGGACCGTGCAGTTTGGAAACTGTTCCTCCGCCCGCTGCACCCGCCGCGATCAAACTGATGGGAGGAGTCGGCGGCCTGCAACAAACATTTTCTTTATTCATGCAACCATTTTTATCGGCTGGTTAGCAACCGATCGTTTGCAGCTATACCGTCTATCCGAGCTTCTGAAAGCAGCAATTAAAACTGCATAATTGATCAGTCAGTGTCTCTGACCTGTTACAGCAGCGGTCATTATAATCCAACTGTTGTTTTTTTCAGAATTCCTAAGATGCTTCTGTGGTATAACCCTTAAACACTTCTGCTTTGACCCAGACGGGCAAGATTAACTGGCTGACTCTCGCGCCACGGTCCCTGATTCGCAATTAGACAGAATTAGACACACAGGCAAGAGAGACAGACAGAATTAGACACACAGGCAAGAGAGACAGACAGAATTAGACACACAGGCAAGAGAGACAGACAGAATTAGACACACAGGCAAGAGAGACAGACAGAATTAGACACACAGGCAAGAGAGACAGACAGAATTAGACACACAGGCAAGAGAGACAGACAGACAGACAGACCGACCGACAGACAGACAGACAGACAGACAGACAGACAGACAGACAGACAGACAGACAGACAGACAGACAGACAGATAGACAGACAGACAGACAGACAGGTAGGCAGACAGACAGGTAGGCAGACGCTAAGACAGACAGACAGGTAGACAGACAGACAGACAGACAGACAGACAGACAGACAGACAGACAGACAGACAGACAGACAGACAGACAGACAGACAGACAAGACAGACAGACAGACAGACAGACAGACAGACAGACAGACAGACAGACAGACAGACATACAGACAGACAGACAGACAGACAGACAGACAGACAGACAGACAGACAGACAGACAGACAGACAGACAGACAGACAGACAGACAGACAGACAGACAGACAGACAGACAGACAGACAGACAGGCAGACAGACAGACGGACAGACAGACAGACAGACAGACAGACAGACAGACAGACAGACAGACAGACAGACAGACAGACAGACAGACAGACAGACAGACAGACAGACAGACAGACAGACAGACAGACAGACAGACAGACAGACAGACAGACAGACAGACAGACAGACAGACAGACAGACAGACAGACAGACAGACAGACAGGCAGACAGATAGACAGACAGGTAGGCAGACGGGCAGTCTGTAGACATGCATTCTCTCGGTCCATGCAGCTTGAATTGGTGACATTGTCCGGGCAGAGAAGCTAAAAGAGAATTGAGCAGATATGATAAAATGAAGGCCTGACTAAGAGACAGACACAGCGGGCGAGTGTTCAAAGTAGGCTTAGCGGAGAAAGTGAGAAGAAGGGATCAGCGAAGTCTAAGGATAAGGCTAGCTAGATCGCGATGGCTCGATTCTGGAGTCCCCTAGTCGGTCCAACAGCGTCCATCCACCCGCCTGTGTGCCTCATTAGCGAGTAGTAATTTCCTGGATCAATTGGCTGAGTGATTGATTGTGTGACTGCGGCTTGCTTGCGTGAAAACTTTGTCAAGTCCTAATATGTATCTATAGCGGCCCGCGGTGGGTGGTGTGGATAGAGAACTCCCATCTGGTTTCTCTTCAGCTGGGAACCATTTACTGTGTGCTCAGCGCCTATAGATAGCTCATCTAGGCCAGATTAAGTCAGGATTAATACATCATTTTAGTCTCTTTCCCTTCTCCTTACTTATGTAGCCACTAGCAGCTGTCTTTTGCTTTCTTGTCTACCAGCTCATCCGGAGGAATCTCCGCGAGCTGCTATCCTCCGGCGGTTGGCTGGTTTGGCTACTCAATTCCACTCTCCGTTGCAATATGCAGCAGAATCGGAATCCCGTTAGACACTCCTATAGCAAACTCACTTGTGCTGAGTCCAGGATTGGTCAGCTTTGGGTGGTATTTACACGCAATTGGCAGTCTCGATCATCTGACAGATTGAGACTCGCGACATGATAGAGAAAGCTGAGCTCCCGAGCTCGGAACCAAATTCAGTGTATAGAAGGATGGTTAAACCACATTACCATATTTTTGTGGTCAAGTTTGTTAATTAGCGTAATATAAACTCATTCGATAGTAAACTTATTTTTCAATAAGCCGGTTACATCAATATCAGGGGTACCACTAGTGCTGGCGCCCCTGGTGCTGGTGCCCCTGGTGCTAAAGCCTCTTGGTGCTAAAGCCCTTGGTGCTAAAGCCCCTGGTGCTAGCTCCCCTGGTGCTAAAGTCCCTGGGCTAAAGCCCCTGGTGTTAGCGCCCCTGGTGCTAAAGTCCCTGGTGCTGAAGTCCCTGGTGCTGGCGCCTCTGGTGCTGGTACAGCACAAAACAGCACAGCACGGGACAGGACAGCATCTTTCACATGCTCATGAACATCAACATCAACAAAACACAGAAAACAGCTTCGCATCTTTTTAGGAAACTAGAAATACAATACAACTCATAATTTAAGTGCCGATCCGATGAAAGCAGAAAAATACAAATTAAGTTCGGGACAGCTCGCTCAAGTTTGTTAAAGCATGGCATCGATCGAGGATTAGGTATGTCCTGAATCAAATTAAAATCTACATTTTTAGAACTGTGAAGCTCAGTCGCTGTAGAAGTTGAACTGGCAAAAATCATGATCAAATCTTGCCAAGAAAATCCTTTTAAATTGCATTCTGAACCGGTTTTATGGCTCCGTTGCATTCGCTAGAATCGATAAGGTTAATGGGGCTGGACTTAACTCGGATTAAAGTGTACCAAGAGCTGGGGCGGACTTGAAATCCTGAAGGGTTTAGTTCTCCTGAGGTTGAGAACGATTGCTGCGAGATACTTTAACGAAAATTTGTTAATTTGATGAAACTTTTTAATGCCGAGGGGAAGTTTGAGTTTTGGGGAGTTGAAATCATTGATAAAAGCTTAAGATAATTTTAACGGAAGAGTTTCGTGGAATCAAAAAAGTAGAGCGAGCAGAAGCCACCGTCTGTATAGTTTTTCAAAGAAAATTTTTTCGAAGCCCTTTTTTAACAGGGGGGCATTTGACCTCGACTGGATGCTGTTGGTTATTACGTACAGTTGTACTTGCAGTTGCAGCAGAGAAGTAGTGAGCTTTACAGACCGCTCCAGTATATATTTATATTTATATGGCTAGACCCACCACGAAATACTTGTACCGTATATAAAAATAAAAACTGGTATATCGATAATTGTTTAAGTACGAAACGCACAAAAAATACCCAGCCTAAATTATACTAAACTTTTATTTTATACTCTACTGCCAGTAGAAGTATAAGGAAAATACGCTAAAAAATTATCTAATAAATGAATCTAATACATCATGTACTTATGTCCTCGATCTCCCATTACATTGAACTTGAAGATGATATTAATCATCAATGTCTGGGGTCAGTTGCCCCACTGTTCCCTGCCTCCTGCATTATCTCTGAGTTTTAGAGACTCTAGTGTCAAATCCTTTTGAAGATTATAATTGCAATACTACTCGGTCTCGTACTACTGAATAACATGCATAAGTTGTTAGCTATAATAGCGTGTATAAGTATGATACATATACATAATATAACATGTATGCTCGTATGTATATATTTTCGTAGAAAATTGGCCAGCATGAAAACCTGCGAAGATCATAGTTAACTTTGCCTAAAACTAGTGCACACATGAAAAACATGTATCACTGATAGCACTGCACTGTGTGATTGCGTTAAGCACTTAATCGATCACTTACATGCATTACATGAACATGAATGAAATTTGACATTTAGAATGTCATGAGCAGTGGCGTATTTAGGGGCAGGCGTACAGAGCACGCGCCCCCAACCGTCGAGTTAGAATTTTTTATATTTTTTATATGGAAAATACACATTATCGTGTGCATATACAATGTACATGATATACATACATGTACCTTAGTAATCTGCGCCCCCCGTTCAAAATTTTCTGGATCCGTACCAGCTCCCAGCTGGTCATGAACATCAGACAGAGGGCACTTTATTTTTGGGCCCGGACCCTTATACTTAGCTCTGAAATTGCGCACGGGATGTGGAGGCTCACTTTTTAGGAAATATCGATTTCGAAAGAAGCTCGACTGGATCGACTCAACATGTACATACATGTATATGTACATGTACATGTACGTACACCATGCAAGCACATAAGCGCTAGCTGACATGTTATACTAATATAAGGTAGCAAACCGCGATTCTAATAAAAGTTGGTCAGTAAGTATCAATTTATATACAAATATAAACAATGCACTAACTATGAAAAACTTCCATACCTAATTAAACCGAAAGAAAAACTTTCCAGAATTCGACAAAAAGGAATTGATTTGCTGATAGTTAGCTAGTGCAATGAATGTGCGTTATAATTAAATAAGTTTACTTGAACTTAACTTATTTTGTGAATTTATAAATAGTGGGGATAGACAGATTATATTCCGGAATTAGCGAAAGATGCTTTCTAGGAAATTCGTACCCTGAGCGCGCGGGAGTTTTAAAATTTTTGCTAACCAGTTAAGAGTTTAGAGCCTGACTTCAATTTAAGAATCTATGCAAAAATACTCGTAGTTTCATAAACTTAGAATTTAGCAGTCTCAAAATCTGCAGGTTTAAATAGCTTGTATCTCTACTATATTTGTGTTTTGCATCTGATGAGCTGTCTAAACCAGGGCTCTCATGTTCTGTGGCAAAATTATCTAGCAAGTAGAATTATTCTTGAGTCTATAAATGAATACTTTCTGAGTTTTTTAAGGTTGGAAATCTAGTTGTCAGCTGGCCCTTGGGCTCAAAATCCAATTGCCAATGCCTATTTTTGGTTGCCCATTGGCAACTAGCCATATTCTTGTAGAAGGGCCTATGCTTAAATTAGTATCTTTCCGCGAAATCAAATTCCCGCCAAAATAACAAGTACCGTATAATTTGTTTTAATTCGTAAATTTGTTTTACTGAATAATATTGTTTTAATGATGCGAATAATTTGTTTTAGCTATTCATTTGTTTTAATGTTAGATACGTAAGCCAATGAAACAAGACTCTAACTAGTATAAATACAAGGCCAAAATAAAACGAAACCTCAACCTTTCGGGTTCCTAATCAGTTAACAGGAAATTAAGATTTCTTGGTTCTTCTGAATTAGTCCTTTGAAGCAGTATTGCAAACTAAGTTACCGTGTTGGATAGCAGAAAGCGTTTTGCCAGTACAGTGACAAGCAGGGATTGCTGATCAAAGAGGGTGGAATACCCAGTAAAGAGGGTGGAATACCCAGTGCAAAGAGGGTGGAATACCCAGTACAAAGGGTGGAATACCCAGTGTAGAAAGGTTGGATTACCCAGGAAGGGAGAATTTTCAGGTTGCTCAGATTAGCGTGATGCAGTTCTAAGTCGTGAGAGACAGGAAGCCGGAAACCCCTCGGTCTGTCGTAAACGCGCCGTGTTTGGACTGGATAATTTTAGGAATTTAACAGTAGTCAGCAGTGTCTTGCCGCTCGGGCACTGAAGCTACCAGGGGTAACTCGTAGCGACGATAGCCCATAACGTAAAAGTACACATAAGCATAGAAATAGGATTCTTAGAAATAGCAAATTTAGCAGTTTTAGTACAGTTCAGTGTTTAAACTTTAGAATTAAATAGAGAGAGCCAGAAGGCCTGCAACAACTTGGTGATTCAGCTGTGGAATTATAAGCTAGAAGTAGGAACCCCTGCTACAACTTTGTGGCACTTAGTGGGATTCTGAGAGATAGAGGAAGCAGGCCTGCTACATTCTCAAGGATGGATATTTCCAAAGCTGCACTTAAAAAGCAGAAATTTGTTTTCTTCTCAACTCTAAGATTGCTATCTATTCTGCAAATAATAACAAACTAATAATTCCATCACATTGATTTATATAGTTTTATTAAATTTTTGTGTAGTCTTTTATTACACTTACAAAATCATTTTTTTAAATTGGCAACTGGTACAAGGAAAATGAAGTTGCCAGATTGGCCTTTGATGCCAAAAATCCAGTTGCCAATAAGATTTTTTAAGGGGCCAAAAAACCCCATATGACCCAAAAAAACCCAGAATACATTGTAGTGATGGATCGAAATTATTTTTCAAATCCAAATCGAAATCAAAATTTTCGGTTCCTTAGAATCGAAATCAAAATTGAAATCAAAATCGAAATCAAAATTTTTAAGCTTAACAAATTTTTACTTTTTTGCTATGCAAAAAGGTTAACACCTTGCCTCTGCATGTATGAGCTTACATATTTTATAAAAAGTATCTTTGATATGTTTAAACCAGAATACTTAATATTTAACTTACTTTAAAAAATACAAAATATAAAATGCTGGTGAATTATGTATTATACACTCGTCCACATAGAAATATAGTAGAAGTTGTATTATACTTCACCGCTGTTTAAGCTGAAGATCTAGATACGAGTAGCCTATATCCATCTTATTAAGGCTTTAAATCTTTAGCCAATTAAAATCCACGCCAATGAGTTCAGCCAGTGGGCTTGTGGAGGTTGAGGTGGGTGCAGCACAAGGCCTAGAACAGTGTGTGCAGTGTGCCCCGCACAATCTTTTCTTGTAGAAAAGACGATTCTCACCTCCCCACTGAGTCTTTGAACCGCACTTCGTTTCACTTCCTATAGATTTTCTTACTTGTATAGCATGATCATCAATGTCTAAATTGTTAAAATATAACCAAAATTTCAAAATGATTTTCGATGAATGGTGTCGAAATTCGAAATCAAAATCAAAATTATTTCGATGCAAAATTAGTTACGCATTTGTTTCCCGATCGATATTCAGATTGATATTCGAAAACTAACAAAATCTCTGCTCTGCAAAAATATTTTAGAACGCCGTTTGACAGGAAAAAAAGTGCAACCAAGAACATTGCAAAAATTAAGTTTCAGCTTGATCCATCACTCTGGCTCGAAATGGCACCGATTTTCGATGTGCTCCCATTTAAAATACATGTGATTTTATAAGGCAGATCGATATTCGAGTTCGCTCACTTTGGCTTGACCATTCAACATGAAATTTTACACACTAAAAAGTGCAACTCAGAAACCGATAAATATACAGTTTCAGCTCGATCCGTCACTCTGGCTCGAAATGGCACCGATTTTCGATGTGCTCCCATTTAAAATACATGTGATTTTATAAGGCAGATCGATATTCGAGTTCGCTCACTTTGGCTTGACCATTCAACATGAAATTTTACACACTAAAAAGTGCAACTCAGAAACCGATAAATGTGCAGTTTCAGCTCGATCCGTCACTCTGGCTCGAAATGGCACCGATTTTCGATGTGCTCCTATTTAAAATACATGTGATTTTATAAGGCAGATCGATATTCGAGTTCGCTCACTTTGGCTTGACCATTCAACATGAAATTTTACACACTAAAAAGTGCAACTCAGAAACCGATAAATATACAGTTTCAGCTCGATCCGTCACTCTGGCTCGAAATGGCACCGATTTTCGATGTGCTCCCATTTAAAATACATGTGATTTTATAAGGCAGATCGATATTCGAGTTCGCTCACTTTGGCTTGACCATTCAACATGAAATTTTACACACTAAAAAGTGCAACTCAGAAACCGATAAATATACAGTTTCAGCTCGATCCGTCACTCTGGCTCGAAATGGCACCGATTTTCGATGTGCTCCTATTTAAAATACATGTGATTTTATAAGGCAGATCGATATTCGAGTTCGCTCACTTTGGCTTGACCATTCAACATGAAATTTTACACACTAAAAAGTGCAACTCAGAAACCGATAAATGTGCAGTTTCAGCTCGATCCGTCACTCTGGCTCGAAATGGCACCGATTTTCGATGTGCTCCCATTTAAAATACATGTGATTTTATAAGGCAGATCGATATTCGAGTTCGCTCACTTTGGCTTGACCATTCAACATGAAATTTTACACACTAAAAAGTGCAACTCAGAAACCGATAAATATACAGTTTCAGCTCGATCCGTCACTCTGGCTCGAAATGGCACCGATTTTCGATGTGCTCCCATTTAAAATACATGTGATTTTATAAGGCAGATCGATATTCAAGTTCGCTCACTTTGGCTTCGCTTGACCATTCGACTCAAAATTTTGTTACATTTTGATAGTAAACATTTTTTTATCTTGCTCATTTATTTACGCAGGAAGGCAGAACATTGTTTTGGCCTCATTTATATTGATTAACTAAGTTCGGGGAAACTTTTGAAAACAAGTAATCTACGTTCGCTCACATGTGTGGATGAAGGAGGCAAACACGTTATGCTGGCTTCGCCAGTATGTTGTTAGAGTTCCATAAAATACATCCAGGACTTAAATAGACTCTTGCTACTGTTCTATTGTCACCGATGCATGTCACGTTTCGAATTTTTAGCTCACGAGTCACATCTTGTACAATAAAAAATTCAAGATAGTCTATGGTAATCGCTTCTCTTACTGTACAACCTAAGTGAGAAAATATCCGTCTTTTCTGTCAAATAGCATTGCACCGCCACGCCGCCCCTGCATACTGACCCCCCACTTCTGGTCAGACTGTATCCCCGTTAATCGATTTTTCGAAGTAGTGGTATCGGCCTAATGTACATTCACATGTCCGAGAAGTTTTTGGGCTTCTTTGATAAATTATATAAGCTAGTATACCCACTCCAGTGGGCTCCTGCGCTATTGTTTTTTCGCCTTCAAGCATCGAGAGCCAAATTTCTATTAATCAGCATTACTAGCTAAAGAAAAATAAATCGGGTAGAATTAACTTTTTTTCTATAGCAAACGTCACTATTTTGTCGGAGCGACAGTAATCGAATCACAATCGTCAATTAAGGTAGGAAAAACAAGTACACTATGCTTAAAATTAAGAACACGTAGATTATTTATCTTTCCTTGATTTATTTCTCGACTTCCAACTGCTATTCAGCGTCCAGAGTTACCTGGAAAATATTGAGTGAAACTATTTGTACTAGCCACTTACGTAATATTCAGTGTATGTCCTCGAAAAATGTGTTGTAGACCTTCGAGCAATGCGGAAAGTAACCGTCGTGGTTGCTGCTCTTGTGGCTTTTACTCTGGTAGTAACCACTTGCGGTGGATTTCCATCAAAGAACGAGGTGGGCAATGACAATTTCTGTTTCAATAACTCAAGTGGTTAATCCGTGTATGAGCGTTAAACGTTAATTTGTGAAATTTTTAAGAGTTTTTGTAGAAGTAACGCCTGCTGTTCTAATTTTAATGTGTTAAGGGAAATTCGTTGGTTATGTTCATTTTGCGTTAGCATCTTTAACGTTTGAACCAGGGGCGGATTTAGGGGGGGGGGAGGCGGGGGCGGGGCGGGCGGCTGCCGACACAGCTCGTTGTACCACATTGCGCCCCCCAAAAACCAAAAACTGTGAACCGCGAACTTGCGCTCCCTTTAAACTTGATTTTTCGCCCCCTCCGCGCATTTTTTGCGCCCCTAGCTTAAAATTGGCGCCCCTCAAACTCATGTTGGCGCCCCAAACTTGGACCGCCCCCCCCCAGAATAAAATTCTAGATCCGCCACAGTTTGGAACGCTTATTTTTGAGTTATACACAAATTGGATCAAACAGGTACATAGGTAGACAGCACGAGGTGGTGTCATAATTATTTAGACTCCTCTAACAAAATGAACTTTTTAGGTTCGGACTGCCCTGAAGAATGCTCCAGATACTTACGAACGACCATCCAGTTTCCGTACATCAATTCCAATCTATACCTACCTGTGTAAGGTCCTGAAAATTAGAAACCGGTTGCGTAATCGAGTCATATTGTGGAATTTCATTCGCAGATCGAATGGTTATAGAGAAGCGGATGGCACGGGATTCCGTTCGAGAAAAAAGACTGTAAAGAGAAGGAGATGTGCAAAAAATAACGTGCTCGCGTCTCCTGTCCGAGCGTCCGCTGAAGATCGACGGAGGGAAGAAAGCAAAAAAAACGATAATGTACAGTCTGTGAACCAAAGTAACACCAGTTCGGAGAAACATAAACCTGACTGCAATTCCGTTGAACATCTGGACACTGACGATGAAAGCGATGAACCCTCCGTCCAGGAAGGTGTTCAAGCCGCTGAGTTAAATGAATCCTGCAGCCTTAGTCCTTCGTTTGGTGCTAGCTCCTCTGCTAATCTATCGTTTGAAGAAGAGATTCAGTTTTGTGAAGCGTCTGAGCGACTAAGTATAGAGATAGGTGAGGAAGATATCCGTCTAATCAATTTACGATTGGAGGAGACCCAATCGGGGCCTCGCTATAGATACTCACTGCCGAACACTAATGAAGTTATTTGCCGTGCAATGAAATCTGTCACTACATGTTGCCTAAAAATGACTGGTTACAACCATATTAGAAGCTACAATTCAAGGAAATCAAAGCAGAATTTTTTGACCATTAACAACAAGGAGAGAGAGAGCTGAATTTTGTTCCGATATTCGAGAGTTAGGACCTACGGAGGCGTTTAGAATGCGTTTTTTGTCGCTAGATAATTTGCCTTTTATATTGTCTCGTAACTGGGATGCATGCAAAACAAAAACTGTCATGCACAATATTAAAAGTCTAATGGAAAAAGAGGAGCAGCTGCACCCTCTGCTTTTCGTTGCCTTAGGGAAGCTGAAATTGGTATATGAAGAGAAATTTCCTCATCCATTGCTACCCGGAATGATACTTGAACGTTGTTTAGATCCCCTCCGCGTAGTAATGTTTTCCCAAAATGAGATAACACTGCTTACGTCAATGCTGCGCAACGCTGCACCTACGGTATTGCATATAGACGCCACGGGATCCCTGATTGAGAAAAGTACTTCACCTGGCTCCATACTGCTGTATTCTATCGTCACATCGGCAACGAATTCTGTACCATCTGCTTCTGTCGCTAATTTAATATCCGACTCGCACAACGTTGCATCGATTTCTCACTTCTTGAAGGTTTTACGGCATAAAATTTTGCAATTTATGAGCACGCCCTGCTCAACTGATGTAAGCATACTTTTCGTCACAGATTTTTCTTGGGCACAGATATACGCTTGTCTCGACTTCCACCATACTGATGTGGCTACATACCTTAACATGCACTACCACTTTTTCATGCAACAAGTTCCAAGTGAGATAAGTTATGGAGTCTTCCTGTGTAGTAACCACGTTATTAAATCCGTGTCGGACTATTGCAAGAAACTATCCATCACTCCACGATGCCGGACATTGTTTCTAAAGTTTTTTTCCTTAATCCAGTATTCCAACAATCAGGATACTTGCGTCGGAATCATTAAAGACACACTTACTATTTTTGGGTCTCGTTATGTAGAACACACAGTGGCTGCCCGAAAGAGAGTGACTCACGACGCAGATACCACGACAGAATCAGACGGCGAAGCAATCCTAAAGAACTCCCCGTACTACATTTACTTTAAGCGGATTCTCGATCAAAATATAGACACAACGGCGACCATATCGGCACATGAACATCTGAAACAAAATGAGTTTTACTGTCCCCAGCTGATAGACTTTTTTTTACTTCGATACCTGGCAATATTACCCTTTTGGGCCATGTTTTCGTGGAGTCATTTAATAGAAAAAGATACAAAATCGTTTTATTCAAACGCGCATGTAGAAAGCTGGTTCGCAATGGTAAAAAAAAAGTTTTCGGTTAAAACCTCGTTAACGAAGTTTATTGAGCACTATGTCCCACTTGTTCTTCGACGAGTATCGGAGTGTCGCATTTTGCAGCGAACACCTGCGGCATGCTTCAGGAGAAAAAGGAAATCTGAGATAACTGAGGATGTGGCAACAGAAGGATGGGACAGAAAGAAAAGGCAAGGGCGTCGTTCTTTGTACGTTGGAAAGGCTAGTCATGCACATTTTTCCAATGTCGTCGACCTGGACGAATCTGATTACGCCCATTCACCCACACCGGAAGAACATGAATGCCACTCACCTTTCGTCGACCCGGAGGACCCTGGCAGCATGCACTCACCTTTCGTCGACCCGGAGGACCCTGGAAGCATGCACTCACCTCTCGTCGACCCGGATGAACCCGACTGCTGCCCAATGAACAGAAAAGGTTCGCGTTGCAGACGAAATAACATATTAAAACAAAACGACCGGCCCAAATTCAGATGTACACCTCGAAAAAATAAAGGTTTAAATCAATGCCAAACAGAATTCAAATCAGGGGTCGCTCGCCGCTCAGGACGTCAACGTGGTGGCCAAGCTCATGGGGACTACAGTGATCTAATTTTTATACTCCCTGGTTCAGGAAGTGATATACCTGTAACACAGTTGCATCGCCAAAGTCTCGAAAAAAAAACTTGCTCGAGTATTCGGTAAGTTGAGTTATCCATGCTTCCTGGCACGCCCTAACAGTGTCTACTGTCCAATATACAATAATGTGATGCGCTGTCCATCCATCTTAGATTCTGCTGGCCTACTGCACCGCTGTAACGTCAACCAATGCAACACAGGTAGTGATGAGCGAGGGAGATTTTCGCAGTATCCTTGACCTACATGATGGAGAACTGACTAGCGAGAGCCAAAATTTGCTGACGAGAACTCTTGGATGGAAGGTAATAATTTTTTTCACGCCTTATTTAGGGGGGTTAACGGAAGAATTTATCCGTTGATCCTCTCCGTGTATATAGTTTTCTTACGTACGCTTCCCTTATGAAACGATACACTCGAATATGGAATATGTAAAAGCTGGACACCATGATAGCCACTGTAGCCACCCTTTGAGCGTATTTTTGGTCAAATTTGCCAGCAATTTACAAATGAATGGTTTAAAGGTTACTGTAGCGAGCAACTCTAGCTGGTTATTGCGAGTGTTAGTTACCTAGTGGAGAAATAAAAGGTGGCTGTGTCTGCATATTTATTGTCCTGCGGAACTCAGATTTCCGGTTAATTGAGTGCGCGTTGGGATGTGCTCGAGCAGGGGAAAGTGGATAGGCTGGGTGGGGGTCACGGAGTGCAAACTGAGTGCCCGAACTGCCTGCCTGCGCATGCTACAGTTACTAAATGATTACCGAACACCGTGTCCATTTGCAGGGTCTAAGTCAAATAGTTGTTCCGGTCTTACACGGGTCACATTTTTATCTAATTGTGATTTGCGGTGCCAGCAGAAAAATTCTAATCCTGGACTCACTAAAAAACGGAGCCGCTGCAATTCGTCAATTGAAGTCCATAGTTCATCGATGGAAGTAGGTCATTTGTGTCGTATAATCGCACCTACGAGCTACGCTCGTACAATGTGCTGATTAACTTTTTGCCTCTAAATTTACTTGCTATCGTATAGAGCATAAAGCCCTGAACGTCCATCCATATACTAAAAATCCGTACTTAAAATATTCCGCTAAACTACATTTCATACTCCTGCAGACAACTCCTCGATTCGAATGTCGTCGCTCCGTTCGTGGACCAAACAGCACCTGTGTTCAGAAGCAGCCCGGTGACTTTTGAGCCAGATACTTTGCCACGGACCATGCAGAATGACGGCTATAGCTGCGGTGTTTTCGTCTGTCTGTATGCCAGGGCTATTGCAACTGGATCACCGCTACACTTCAGAAACGACACAGGATCCCTAGAAAAGTACCGGTGTCACATCTGGCAGGTTATCCAGAATTACAGTCAAGGAGGAAGCCAGGCGACCTGCAGCACGTGCAACAGAATGGTACCTGATGCTTGTGCTAGAAATCGGACGATTGACTGGGTGGGTAGCAGTACGCTTGCTTTATTGACTACATTTTAAAGGCTTTACTATATTATGCTGCTCTTCGTTGAAGTCGTTATTTCCGGAAATAGGCTAATCTACGAGTATTAACGATATATCGCCGATAAGTAGCTAGTACTAAAACCATTTCACTGTAGGTAGCCAACAGTGGCAAAAAAAGCTAAAAAGGAAGTAATTAACCATTACTGATATGCTAAATAAAAGTTGGGGAAACCCCATTTAACGCTGAAATTAAATTACCTACTACAGATTGAATGCCCATCCTGCCTGAATTGGTACCACGACAAATGCGTGGCCAGTGGCCCGACCGACACCTTTATCTGTTCGAGCTGCCAAAACTTATTTTCGATCTGAACGAACGAAGCAACAGCAAACTAGTGAATTTAACCAGCGCTTTTTTAATTTTACGAGTACATCTAGACTGTTTCTTAAAGCATACAGGCAATCGTATAGTAGGAATTATGAATCGCGTATCTCATCGTCCGTGCAATCGCACCGTTTTTATTGTTATATTTTTCCATTACAAATTCTCATACTCCATCAGTCAGGTGCGGATCCAGGAATTTCTTGAGTGGGGCCTAATGCAATGCTAGATCACCAAGGGCCTTGGGGGCGAATTGGAAGGGCTGGATCTGGCCCTGGGGCCGAGGGCTGTTGCCCCCCTGCTTTAAGTCTTAATTTAATAAGTAAGGTAATTCTCACATAGCTGCTGGAAATTGCAAGACGAGGCAATAAATAGAATGTACTGCTTGCTTAGTATTGCTTAGAAAACACCATTCTTCGGGAAGCTGAATAAGATTTGCAACCCCTAATTAGATCCGCAACCTGCCTTCTGTGAGCTATATACGAGAGCTATAGATTTCGCGTTCCTCATTGTATATACTTTTCTGAATGCACCAACATCCGAACTTAACAATGTTCTGCCTCCTGCGTAAAATAAATGAGCAAGATAAAAAAATGTTTGCTATCAAAATGTAACAAAACTTCGAGTCGAATGGTCAAGCCAAAGTGAGCGAACTCGAATATCGATCTGCCTTATAAAATCACATGTATTTTAAATGGGAGCACATCGAAAATCGGTGCCATTTCGAGCCAGAGTGACGGATCGAGCTGAAACTGTATATTTATCGGTTTCTGAGTTGCACTTTTTAGTGTGTAAAATTTCATGTTGAATGGTCAAGCCAAAGTGAGCGAACTCGAATATCGATCTGCCTTATAAAATCACATGTATTTTAAATGGGAGCACATCGAAAATCGGTGTCATTTCGAGCCAGAGTGACGGATCGAGCTGAAACTGTATATTTATCGGTTTCTGAGTTGCACTTTTTAGTGTGTAAAATTTCATGTTGAATGGTCAAGCCAAAGTGAGCGAACTCGAATATCGATCTGCCTTATAAAATCACATGTATTTTAAATGGGAGCACATCGAAAATCGGTGCCATTTCGAGCCAGAGTGACGGATCGAGCTGAAACTGTATATTTATCGGTTTCTGAGTTGCACTTTTTAGTGTGTAAAATTTCATGTTGAATGGTCAAGCCAAAGTGAGCGAACTCGAATATCGATCTGCCTTATAAAATCACATGTATTTTAAATGGGAGCACATCGAAAATCGGTGCCATTTCGAGCCAGAGTGATGGATCAAGCTGAAACTTAATTTTTGCAATGTTCTTGGTTGCACTTTTTTTCCTGTCAAACGGCGTTCTAAAATATTTTTGCAGAGCAGAGATTTTGTTAGTTTTCGAATATCAATCTGAATATCGATCGGGAAACAAATGCGTAATTAGTTTCAAAATTCGGAATATCGAAATCGAAATCGAATTTCGATCCATCACTATAATACATTGCAAATTGTATCACACTGTATTTATTTCACTTTTCTTCTAGGCATAAGCATTCTAGACTTTCATGAATCATGACTTATATAGTAAGCTCACTACATTGTATTAAGACAATTTACAAATTACTTCATAGGCTACCATTAGGTGGCATGCTGATTAGCTATTAAAAAAGCACCAGTAATGTTCATATAGTACTAATTAGATGGTGCAGCATTTAGTCTAAATAATATTATTATAGTTACTCTTGTTGTTTATCCAAAATTATGTTTATTTTGCTTAGCTTTCTTTCAAAGGTAAATTACATTTTTGGTTGAAAAGTAAGTTACACAGCCAGTGTAAGTCAGTAATGTTGCAAACAGTGTTGGGCAAGTTACTCAAAAAAAGTAACTTGCGTTACTGTAACTCAAGTTACCACTTTTTCAAAAAGTAACTTACATTAGCCTAGTAACTTTATACAAAAACCCGGTAACTTTTAAGTTACTTCCATTACTTACTTCCGTTACCTATGTTATTAACAAAATTTTCTGCTTTTTTAACATTGCAAATGCGCTGGAACAGCACAAATGATCACGAAAGCCAGGAGGAAGAATAAAACAACATTAATTTCAGTAACTGTATTAAATTTTAATCACTTTAGGCCCTTTCCGTAAAAAGAAAAGAAGCTGAAGGTCAGAAACGTTAAAGGCAAAACGCAATTTAATTTTTAATAACATTATAAGTTATAATACACAAGGACAACTTAACGTAACTTCAGTTGTCCTTGATAATACATCGCTCGTAATAAGTACCTGGCTTTACTCCACTCTATAGTCTGCTTTACTAGTCTTTTTATTTATTTTCAATTATTATCATTAATATTAAATTATTGTGCAGTGCAGTGCAGTGCCAGTGGACTTTAGTGGTGTAGCCAGGGAGGCCGCCTTAACAATCGTTGGGGCGGCAACTTCACCCCACCTGCAAGACACCCCACCTGGGGGGTGGGGTTGGGCGTGGCGGGTACCAAAATCCATGAGGCGATTGAGTGCCTGCGGCGCTTAAATGAGTGCCTGCGGCGCTTAAATGAGTGCTTGCGGCGCTAAAATGAGTGCCTGCGGCGCTAAAATGAGTGCCTGCGGCGCTAAAAGTGGCAATGGCATGAGGCATGGCCAGCCAGGCCAACCCGCCCCCCCCCCCCCAATTAAAATTCCTGGCTACGTCAATCACTGAGTGGATTTGTGGAGACTACAGATGAATTTCTTTCTTTGGTTTTTTGTTTCTAAGAACTAAACAAAATATTTTTATTAACTTAAAAACGAAAAGCAAAAATATTTTACCGAAAATAACAAAGTAAAAACATGTTTCAAGTATTTCTTTATTAATTACAGCATAATACCGTATGATATTATTCACTTAGTTTTGAATTTAGGAATGAAAAATGCTAAAAATGTGACAACTATAGTAATAGCTAAGCATATCAGTTTTAAATTTAAATATTGCGATTGTTGCAAAGTAACTGTAACGGACTTCCGAAATTTGAGTAACTTACCGTTACTCCGTTACCAAAATAGGAAAGTAACTTGCGTAAGGAACGCTTTACGAAAAAGTAACTTGCGTTACCATTTACAAGTTACTCGGTAACGGAAGTGCCCAACACTGGTTGCAAATGTATGATTATTTTGCTAATTAGACTTTGTTTACTTTTTATTGGACAATGCCAAAAAATTAATGTTATTTTATTTAAAGAACAATGGTAAAAGGCTGACCATGACCAAGAATATTTGTAGCTAAATGCACAAAAGCAGAAAGTGGTAAAAGTGTATAGTGACAATAAGAATGCATGTGTTATTTTGTTAAAGAAAACTTGTAGCTCAATTCAAAAAATTACATCTGAATATAAATATTAAAATGACCTGCAAACTAATTATTAAAAAAAAGCTTTATAATATATTTATCCTTTATAAAACATAATTTATGTTTTATATTAGTTTACAAATACTTATTTGTGAAATGAAATAAATGACCATACAACAACAACAACAAAATACGCTGTCAGGATGGCAAAAGTCAGCGTCACAGGGTGCGCTTCATGGCTTGGGCGCGAACAAAGGCCGCAGCACCGGCAGTGTCCAGGGCGCCGGCGTCAGCCAGCAGACAGTCGACATAATGCCGAGTTTGCGCTTGACCTCGCCGGTAGGGTGCCTGCAGAGTGAGCAGCAGCACCTGCACTGGCTGTGGGCAGTACGACTCGGCGCAGATGAGATGGCCTGCGAGCTGGAGTCGCCAATGGCGCAGTAGATCACTTGGACGTGGCAGGCCAGCGCGGCGATAGAGTGCCGCGTTGGTGACTCGCTCGACGCCGATGTTGAAGGTGGTGCGCAGCAGGCCAGCGTGCGCTGCATCGACTTGCTGTTCGAGTGAGTCCGTCAGCGTCCAGGTCTCAGCGTTGTACAGCAGGACGGTCTCGATTACCGCCTGGAACAGCGCCGCCCTCTGGCGGTCTGGTAGGGCCTCGGACTGCAGGCTAGGACTGCCCTCACAGAACGAAAAGCAGCCCAGGCAAGCCCGCGACGGCGTCGCAGGTCCTTGCGAGCGTCTGGAACCAGACCGCCAAGGTAGACGAACTGCTGACATCGCAGGAGTTCGGTCGCCTGCCCGTCAGCGCCTCGGCAGAATATTGCAGCCTCGATGTTGTCCGGCACGCATAGCACAATGGTCTTCTGCGTGTTGACCACCAGGCCGACACTCGCCGCAATGGCAACTAGCCTGTCCAGCTGCCGTTGGGCGCCCTTGACTGTCGAGGACAACAGGGCGAGGTCGTCGGCGTAGCCAAGCACGCTGAGCCGCTTCTCTGGTTGACTTCGACCCACACGTCGCCGCAGCAGAAAACCGTCGTCGTCGGTAGGAAGAGCAATCTGCAGCACCCAGTCAAGCACCAGGACGAACAGGACGGCGCCAGCATATCTCCCTGAAGTACTCCGGAGGATGTCTCAAAGGAGTCCAATAGGCCGTCCGGTGTTGTCACAGCAGCTGTCAAGTGCAAATGACCATGCACTTGAAGTATGACCTTTGATGCTATTTTGAATCTTAGCAGTAGCAAAAAACCCAGGCCATAGCCTATCAGCGCAATATAAAGTTGAATTTTCAAAGTCTTGAGCATTGCTTAGTTTAGCCTATTAAATTATTAATTAGTTTAGCAAGTTTGTTGCATATTATTTATTAATTGTATCCTAAAGTTTAGCAAGATTTGTATCATTTTAGTTGATAAGAATGGCTATTAGAAGTTTTTGATTGAAATTATATTACTGTAATGCAAGTAAAACATAGCCATAGGCTACCTTTTTGTCATACTTACTATGTTGCAACTGCAAAGCATCCTACCAAACTCTATTCTATCTTCTTTGTTACAAAACTCAAAGCAATAAGGTTAGGCCTAGAGTCAGACCTAACAAGGCATAGATAGATTTGTTTCTCTTACTTCTTTATTACTTCAAATTTCCTTTTTTAATTTGTAAAGTAAAAGCTTATTCTTTATTTGTTACTTACACTTTTTATATATTTGGCACTTTAACATTTCTTTTGCAATTTATCAGATTTGTAAAATTGCAATATAATTCTATTTTTTATATAATATAACTCTTTGCCAAAATGCGATTTCTATGATTTGTAAAAACATTACTTTGGGAAAATGTCATAGCCATAATATGAATATGCATATGTTAGTTTACTACAATAAATTTAAGTAGAATTATTTTATAACACACTACAAAAAGAGTAAAAAGTTATAGTTAGACAAGTAATAGCCACTGATAAAAATTCCAACCAGCAAGTAGATAATTTAGTATGACCAGATAGATAATTGTAATTATGCAGTATATTTTTATTTTTGATTTGCTATCCATATTTGCCACCTGATTTACCACATGCTAACTATATTTAATCAACACTTTATTGTGGCCTATCCTTTTAACAAAAACAAGAAATATCCTTACCAAAGTCTCTACTTTGCTTTGTCTCTAATACAATTGAGATTGCTTGACAAACTAGCATTAATGCAATTAGGTCTTTATCCAAAAATTTTACATTTTACAGCCAGTCATCAAACCTAAAAACTACTCAATCAATTGTGCAATGTTAAATCAAAATTTTCCTGCTATCTATCAGTCTACTAATATTTAAAAAACAGAATATTAATAAGTGCAATGCTTGGTTCAGTTATACTTCGCACAGTGCATGGATGTCAGTTGGCCATTGCGACTGTCAGCCAGTGCAACCGATGCTGCACTGGTACCAAACAGTTGGCTAAATTGCTCTCCTCTGCTGCCACGGGCGGTTGGTGCCAGCCAGCCATGCGCTTCTCCCAGCAGCTGCCTGGTTTTGAGCCCAGGCGACTTCTGCTGCTAACTAAAATTACTCGCTTGGAGTATGAGAGATCGCTTAATCCGCATCTGTCTGAGGAGAAGCTGAAGGATCATGTGAGTGATTTGTTTCTGCTCTATTATATCTGCATTGACACCTATGGATTTGTAGTTTATGAATTTAGTGTTTAACAAATTTTACTTTTTGGATTTCAATTTTACGGAATTAATTAGATTATAGGGATTTATGGTCTTGGATTTGTTGTTTCGGGATTTGGATTTTATGGACTTTCAAGTGGAAGTATTAAGATTTATCGTTTGAGAATGTGGAGTTTAGAGATTTGGAGTTTAAAGATTTGGAGTTTAGGGATTTGGGGAGTTTAGGGATTTAGAGTTTAGGGATTTAGAGTTTGGGGATTTAAAGTTTGGGGATTTGGAGTTTGGGGATTTGGAGTTTAGAGATTTGCAGTTTAGAGACTTGGAGTTTGGGAATTTGGAGTTTAGAGATTTGGAGTTTAGAGACTTGGAGTTTGGGGATTTGGAGTTTAGAGATTTGGAGTTTAGAGACTTGGAGTTTGGGAATTTGGAGTTTAGAGATTTGGAGTTTAGAGACTTGGAGTTTGGGGATTTGGAGCTTACAGATTTGGAGTTTGGGGATTTGGAGTTTAGAGATTTGGAGTTTGGGGATTTAGATTTTAGGGTATTTATTAGTTTATGCATTTAAAGTTAGGGATTCAGAGTTTAGGGATCTGAGGTTTTAGAGAATTGCTAAGTTAATCAACAATCGTATCCTTTTTCATCTAAATTTAAGTTAAAGCGCAAAGGGTCGGATTACGATAATTTACTGCTGCACCACAATATTCACCATGGCACCTTGAATTCGCTGGTTGCTCATCTGCAGTGAGTTAAATTTAACTGTAAATTCACATGTGCTAATATAAAGTACTAATATATGTATGTTTATAAGCATAAAAGATTTAGCTTACTCTTGAATCTGCTTTGCAGTGAGTTGTCTTTCATTTGTGTTCTCTCCCTTCCCCTCCCTCTCGTTCTTTCCTCCTCCCTCCGTCTCCCTCTCCATCTCCCCCTCTCCCTCTCTCCCTTTACCTCGCTCTCTCTCCCTCTTTTCTTCTCCCTCTTACCCTCTCCCATTCCTTCTCTTCCTCTCCCTCTCTTCCTCACCTCTCACCCCCTTTCCCTCTCCCACTCTACCCCTCCCCCTCCTCCCTCCCTCCCTCCCTCCCTCCCTCCCTCCCTCCCTCCCTCTCCCTCTTTCCCACTCCCTCTCTGCTATCTCCCTCTCTCTCTCACTCTCCCACTCCCCCTCTCCCTATTTCCCTTTCACCCTCTTTCCCTCTCCCTCTCTTCCTCTCCAGCACTGATCAATCTGTACCTAAATTTCAATTCAGACAGCGCGGCATCGACTGCCAGGTGGTGTCCCGCAACATGTACACCTTGGCCGCCATCGACTGGGCCGACGCCGTGGTTTCAGCTGGCGGCGACGGCACCTTTCTGCTGGCCGCCAGCCGGATTAAATCCGCCACTAAGCCTTTGATTGGCGTCAACACCGATCCGGGAAAGTCAGAAGGCTACCTGTGCATGCCGACCAGCAAGACTGCGCCCGATGCCATCGATGCCTTGCTGGCTGGAAGGTGAGCCTGCGGAGTCTCGCATCAGATCCTCGGTTGCTGGGCCAGCCTCCAGAGTGTCAGTTGCTGTGCCAGCCTCCCAGATCCTCAGTTGCTGGGCCAGCCTCCCAAAGTGTCAGTTGCTGGGCCAGCCTCCCAGATCCTCAGTTGCTGGGCCAGCCTCCCAGATCCTCGGTTGCTGGGCCAGCCTCCCAAAGTGTCAGTAGCTGGGCAAGCCTCCCAGATCCTCAGTTTCTGTGCCAGCCTCCCAGAGTGTCAGTTGCTGGGCCAGTCTCCCAGATCCTCGGTTGCTGGGCCAGCCTCCCAGATCCTCAGTTGCTGAGCCAGCCTCCCAGATCCTCGGTTGCTGGGCCAGCCTCCCAGAGTGTCAGTTGCTGTGCCATCCTCCCAGATCCTAAGTTGCTGGGCCACCCTCCCAGACCCCAGGCCAAGCCACTTACCCTCCCAGGCTCAACCACCACCCTCCCAGGCTCAGCCACGCCCTTCCCGACCCCAGGCTCAGCCACCACCCTCCCAGACCCCAGGCTCAGCCACCGCCCTCCCAGACCCCAGGCTCAGCCACCGCCCTCCCAGACCCCAGGCTCAGCCACCGCCCTCCCAGACCCCAGGCTCAGCCACCACCCTCCCAGACCCCAGGCTCAGCCACCGCCCTCCCAGACCCAGGTGCAGCAGCCACTCAGCTTACATTATCAGTAGTTGCGCCTCCATCTGCTCAATATGCAGACATCAGAGGCAAATTCGCACCCAGTTGAGCTCTGATATTGACAGCAGTTCTCACAGTGTCGCATCGGAGTTGGCAGTTTGGGTTGCAAGAGAGACAGCGGCGCCTCTGCGCTTATCATGGGCCCGCAGTCCGGAACAATGGACCGGCCCTTTAGTCACGAGGCGGACAGGTTTAATGCTGATCCCAGATCCCCAGTTTAAGAACTCGAATTGCGCAATAGCCTCAGTTCAAGCTAACACTGCCTCCTAGACCCCTTTCCTCATCCCAGATACCCATTCCCCATCCCAGATCCCCATTCCCCATCCCAAATCCCCATTCCCCATCCCAAATCCCCATTCCCCATCCCAGATCCTGATCCGCCGCTCCCCATCCGCCCAGGTTCCGCTGGCTGTGGCGGCAACGCATCCGGGTTTCCATGTCAACGGGATTGCCTTCCAGCAGCCAGTCGTCAGCGGACAGCCCAGCCGATGGCGCCAGCCGCCTGCAGTCGTTACACCTAAAGTACCCGGAGTACCGCTTTTCGGAGCACTACAAGGAGCTCGAGGAGGCTTGGCTGCGCCGGCAGCCGATGCTGCAGTGCCAGGAGCATGAGCTCAGCCCGCTGCCAGTGCTCGCACTGAACGAAGTGTTCATCGGCGAGTCCCTTTCGGCCAGAGTGTCCTATTATGAGATGGGACTGGGCCGAGAGGGGCGAATGCGAAAGCAGAAATCCTCCGGAGTGACCGTGTGCACTGGGACCGGTTCCACTTCTTGGTATTTCCATATCAATCACCTGTGTGAGTTAAAAAAATTTTCATTTTTTAATCGCCCTTGAAGTCTGATTGTCGCTAAGAAATCGCGTATTTAAATTCCCGCTAAAAATAGATTCTTAACTCCCTTAACTCCTAAAGACCTAAAATCTCTATACGAATCGCTCTAAAATTTCTATAGGAATCGCTGTAAACTCACTTTAAAGGAATCGTCCTAAGCTTTAGAAATCGCCTCTGAACTTACTTTAGGAATCGCCCTCAACTCACTTTAGGAATCGCCCTCAACTCACTTAAGTAATCGCCACTAAACTCACTTTAGGAATCGCCACTAAACTCACTTTAGGAGTCGCCACTAAACTCACTTTAGGAATCGCCACTAAACTCACTTTAGGAATCGCCACTAAACTCACTTTAGGAGTCGCCACTAAACTCACTTTAGGAATCGCCACTAAACTCACTTTAGGTGTCGCCACTAAACTCACTTTAGGAATCGCCCTAAACTTTAGGAATCGCCACTAAACTCACTTTAGGAATCGCCACTAAACTCACTTTAGGAATCGCCACTAAACTCACTTTAGGAATCGCCACTAAACTCACTTTAGGAATCGCCACTAAACTCACTTTAGGAGTCGCCACTAAACTCACTTTAGGAATCGCCCTCAACTCACTTTAGGAATCGCCACTAAACTCACTTTAGGAATCGCCACTAAACTCACTTTAGGAATCGCCCTCAACTCACTTTAGGAGTCGCCACTAAACTCACTTTAGGAATCGCCACTAAACTCACTTTAGGAATCGCCACTAAACTCACTTTAGGAATCGCCCTCAACTCACTTTAGGAATCGCCCTCAACTCACTTAAGGAATCGCCACTAAACTCACTTTAGGAATTGCCCTAAACTTTAGGAATCGCCCCTAAACTCGAACTAGAAAGCCAGAAATCCCCCCACCTGCAGCCGAGAGCCAGGTAGAGGAGATCCTGCACTACGCCAACCAATTAGCTGACTCACCTGACGGCAGTGGCAGCCGCAGTCGCCGCTACACTCCAGCCGAAATCGCTAGCATAGCGCGCAACTACAATTCTGCGTTAACATTCGACCCGGAGCTGATCCGCATGGCCTGGGCAGTTCGGGATCCGGTTGTTAATTCCGTGTTCGCGGCCGATCAATGCCGCGGCGTGACGGACCTGATTCGAGTCCGGTCTCGAATGTGGGACGCCAGGTTGGTGATCGATGGCGACTACGCCTTCAGTTTCAATGACGGCTGCGTTGCCCTGCTGGAGATGCGACCAGAGGATGCAATCTGCTGCGTGAGACTGTTGGATTGATTCGGTTCGGTTTTTTATGTTCTGCCTTTTATTCATGTGAATCTCTGTCTGCCACTGTGTGCATCTATTGTACACTTCTGTTGCTTATGAATAATTTAATTTGGCAGATTTTCTCTTTTGTTTTATTGTAATAAGTCTTGTATTTCTCCCATCCTGACTCTCACGCCAACTCTCACGCCAACTCTCACCCTGACTCTCAACCTGACTCTTACCCTGACTCTCACCCTGACTCTCAGCCGTACTCTCACCCTGATTCTCAACCTGACTCTCACCCCAACTCTCAATCTGACTCTCATCCCAACTCTCACCCTGACTCTTACCCCAACTCTCACCCCAACTCTCACCCTGACTCTCACCCCAACTGTCAACCCGACTCTCACCCTGACTCTCACCCTGACTCTCACCCTGACTCTCAACCGGACTCACCCTGACTCTCAACCGGACTCTCACCCCAAATCTCAATCTGACTCTCACCCTGACACACCAACTCTCACCCCAACTCTCACCCCAACTCTCTATCTGACTCTCACCCTGACTCTCAGTCAAAATCTCATCGACATTCACCCACACTCTCACCCTTTATCCCTCTCTCCCAAATCGAAAGTGGAAACTTTGAATTGCACTTTCTCTATTGTTCCCTCCTTAGCCTTATTAATATAGCTTTTTATCAGATTTTTTGGTTTGACAGTAACTACTCAGTTCTCATTTATATACGCCACCCTAGAAATTCGCATTGTGCCCTCAAGTTGTTTTCACTCTGCTGTTA
>NIVC01002511.1:5000-97500 GCA_002269645.1 Macrostomum lignano | reverse complement strand
GGGAGATTTGAGAGATCTTGGCTCTTCCCGGCCTCGTGTCGCAGATTTGGGGAGTTTATCCGCTTTTAAGTGGCCCCTATGGAGGAATGAGAGCTAAAGGGGAAGATTATCCCCTATCAGCGATCCCCCAATGCACGCTCGAAGTTAATCTGGCGCCGTTATTCCCTGTGGATAGTGTGAGAATGATTCTACCAGGGGGGAGGGGTCATCCAGCTGATTGACCGAGCATATGAGCGGGATTATCCCGCAAATGGGAGATCGGCAGGAGGCGTCGCTTATACCCTGTAATCTGGATCTGTTGGAGTTGGGAAGAATACATTTACATTTTTACCCTTCTCTGATTGTGTTCTCTGCTCCCCGTCGGATTGCGATTCTGGATCTGATTGATGAGGCATTGGGAGCCATTATGAGATGATGCTGCATGCATACGGCACCGACTTGGCATGAAAATTTGAAAACAAACTCTCTCTTACACTCTCTTACCCACTCCCACCCTCTCTTACCCACTCCCACCCTCTCTTACCCACTCCCACCCTCTCTTACCCACTCCCACCCTCTCTTACCCACTCCCACCCTCTCTTACCCACTCCCACCCTCTATTACCCACTCCCACCCTCTCTTACCCACTCCCACCCTCTCTTACCCACTCCCACCCTCTCTTACCCACTCCCACCCTCTCTTACCCACTCCCACCCTCTCTTACCCACTCCCACCCTCTCTTACCCACTCCCACCCTCTCTTACCCACTCTTACCCTTTCCCACCCTCTCTTACCCACTCCCACCCTCTCTTACCCTCTCCCACCCTCTCTTACCCACTCCCACCCTCTCTTACCCTTTCCTACCCTCTCAAACCCTCTCTTACACTTTCCCACCCTCTCTCACCCTCTCTTACCCTCTCTTACCCTCTCCCACACTCTCCCACCCTCTCTTATCCTAGCTCTCCACCCTCTCTTACCCTCTCCCACTCTCTTTAACCCTCTTTTACCCCTCCCTATAGTCTCGTCACAGTACAAAATGCATTCTAAAAAGCACATATCACTCAAGAAGCAGTCTACATGAAGTCATGCAGAATCTTTGTCTCAAATTAGTGCCAAATATCAACCGCTCTTCTTTCCGTTAATGAACAGCCTCGATATGTTGCATATTTATTAAATAAACAAGAATTCCATTCGTAAATGATGATGTATAAGCTTTCTATACAGTTCGGTGGCGGCATGAGATCTGCTGCAGATCTCTCAAATCAAGCGCATTAGGAAGTTGACAGAGATTTTGTAGCAAAAAAATTATGCTATGAAATTATTGCTGCAATTAGATGGCTCCAGTTGTAACCTTAAACCCCCCCTCGTCTTTTATAAGGCAGGCAGGCAGTGCATGGCCTTGTGTGTGTGTTTTGTGTGTTTTTAACTTACACACATCCATTGCAGCCACTGCAGAAGTCCTCAATTTCGGATATCACATGCCACAAAGTGAATTGTATATGTCTTCTGTGTGAAACACAGTCTTGTATATGTAGGCTCTATTGAGTAAATCCGCCGTATAGGTTTCATATGAATTCAGTGCCAATAATAATAATAATAATAACAATAATAATAATTGTAGCATAGCCAGAGCATCAGTTCCAAGCGATTGAGTTGAGGAGAAATCTGATACCCATCTGCATGCGATGCAGAAATGCTTCATCTGCGCATTGGTCCTGCAATCGGTTCATGCATGCATCTGAACGGATGTAACACAGGTGTACATTTCCGCAGTGTTAACAGGGCACAGCATAATAACAATTGCAAGAGGCACCCCAGTGCAGGTTGAGGCAATTCTACCCATTTAGCTGACTCCTGGGCTATGCAAGCGCGCCAACACTGAAGCTAGGGAAGGGGGGCGCCACTGACTGTGTTGACACTATGCTGACTCTTTGTTGTGGCGCCATTGACTCTGTTTTGGCGCCACTGAATATTTGTTTTGGCACTACTGACTCTTTGTTTTGATGCTATACTGACTCTTTGTTTTGGCGCCACTGAATATTTGTTTTGGCACTACTGACTCTTTGTTTTGATGCTACTGACTCTTTGTTTTGGCGTCACTGACTCTTTGTTTTGACGCTACTGACTCTTTGTTTTGGCGCCACTGAATATTTGTTTTGGCACTACTGACTCTTTGTTTTGATGCTACTTACTCTTTGTTTTGGCGCCACTGAATATTTGTTTTGGCACTACTGACTCTTTGTTTTGATGCTACTGACTCTTTGTTTTGACGCTACTGACTCTTTGTTGTGACGCCACTGACTCTTTGTTTTGACGCTACTGATTCTTTGTTTTGATGCTACTGACTCTTTGTTTTGGCACCACTGACTCTATGTTTTAGCGTCACTGACTCTTTTTGTGATGCCATTGACTCTTTGTTTTGGCGCCACTCCGAAGCCATCTTTGGCGCCACTCCAAAGCCATTTTTGGCGCTACCAAAACCATATCTGGCGCTGTTGAAACCTTTTGGCGCCTCTGCTGCAGGAGTTTGACAAGAGAGTCACAACCAAACTACATGACATTATTACTATAAAAACATTGGCATTTCCTGGAAATCGTTATACTGAAAATGGAAACTTTTTACCTCACTATAATTGTAGCTGTTTACAATTTGCGGCGTAATTTGATAACTCCGAAAACTATGAATTTATTAGTAAGCAATTTTTTTCATAATATTTTTAATCTGTTGCAAAGAAGTCTGCACGATGGTGCCAGTGATAGATACCATAGTTACGTAGTTGATCAATGTATACTGTTTAATAGTTTAATTCAATCAACTGTGCAATTTCACAAGTTGATTACTTATGGAATCTAAAGTTTCCTCCGCTCCAGATTCTAGCTATAGTATTCCATGCCCCAGTTGAGTTCTCCACGACATTCTCGCCTTGCCCAGCCGCCGCCACACACCCACCCCCTTTGCGGAGCCATGAAGAAAAAACCCGGAAAGTAGGCAGCCAATCAGAGATCTCCGCTGAACTCCACTGGACGAATGAGAGCTTTTCGATAATCTTACAGCCTTTCTTCTGTCCGCTGAATGCTTTTATTTAATACGGCGCGGCGCGGGGAAGCTGTTTCTCTGCTTTGGTTAAAACCGTTTTCTCAATTAATTTACTCCTTGTTTAGATTTGCAATGGACGGATTCCGGCAGTTCAAGGCTGCAAAACCGCCGCAGCAGCATCAGCAGCAGCCTAAATTGAAATTTGGCATGTCCGCAATCTTGGGCTGCAACGATTCGGACGATATCAAGCAAGGTTAGAGTCTGGCCTTTTATCAGATCAATTCTCTTTTGCTTTATTTTAGTGCTCATGTTTGTTCTCATCTCTATTTTCACCTCATTTGTCTCTTCATTTTGACTCTCTGCCTGCTCTCTTCATAAAATGCTTTACACTTTTACCCATCTCCATCTCCCTCTCCATCTCCCTCTCCATCTCCCTCTCCATCTCCCTCTCCATCTCCATCTCCATCTCCTTCTCTATCTCCATCTCCCTCTCCCTCTCCCTCTCCATCTCCATCTCCATCTCCATCTCCATCTCCCTCTCCATCTCCATCTCCCTCTCCATCTCCATCTCCCTCTCCATCTCCATCTCCCTC
Source organism: Macrostomum lignano (assembly GCA_002269645.1). NCBI lineage: Eukaryota > Metazoa > Platyhelminthes > Macrostomidae > Macrostomum > Macrostomum lignano. The sequence goes on along the minus strand of NIVC01002511.1, from coordinate 93,891 downwards.
TCCATCTCCCTCTCCATCTCCCTCTCCATCTCCATCTCCATCTCCTTCTCTATCTCCATCTCCCTCTCCCTCCCCCTCTCCATCTCCCTCTCCCTCTCTATCTCTATCTCCATCTCCTTCTCTATCTCCATCTCCCTCTCCATCTCTATCTCCCCCTCCATCTCCATTTCCATCTCCATCTCCCTCTCTATCTCCATCTCCATCTCCATCTCCCTCCCTTTCTCTATCTCCATCTCCCTCTCCCTTCCCCTCTCCATCTCTATCTCCATCTCCATCTCCCTCTCCCTCTCCCTCTCCCTCTCCATATCCATTTCCATCTCCATCTCCATCTCCTTCTCTATCTCCATCTCCATCTCCATCTCCTTCTCTATCTCCATCTCCCTCTCCCTCTCCCTCTCCATCTCCATCTCCTTCTCTATCTCCATCTCCCTCTCCCTCCCCCTCTCCATCTCCCTCTCCCTCTCTATCTCTATCTCCATCTCCTTCTCTATCTCCATCTCCCTCTCCCCCCCGCTCTATCTCCATCTCCATCTCCATCTCTATCTCCCCCTCCATCTCCATTTCCATCTCCATCTCCCTCTCTATCTCCATCTCCATCTCCATCTCCCTCCCTTTCTCTATCTCCATCTCCCTCTCCCTTCCCCTCTCCATCTCTATCTCCATCTCCATCTCCCTCTCCCTCTCCCTCTCCCTCTCCATATCCATTTCCATCTCCATCTCCATCTCCATCTCCATCTCTATCTCCATCTCTATCTCCTTCTCCATCTCTATCTCCATCTCTATCTCCATCTCCATCTCCATCTCCATCTCCTTCTCTATCTCCCTCTTAATCTCAATCCCTATCTCCATCTCCATCTCCATCTCCATTTCCATCTCCATCTCTATCTCCATCTCTATCTCCTTCTCTATCTCCCTCTCAATCTCAATCCCCATCTCCATCTCCCTCTCCCTCTCTATCTCCATCTCTATTTCCTTCTCCATCTCTATCTCCATCTCCATCTCCCTCTCCCTCTCTATCTCCATCTCAATATCCATATAGCTATGCACAATGAATCCCAAGAATCACACCCCAATTCTACACACGATAGCAGAAGCACCCAGTCAGCTGCACCGGCAGTTCACCAAGTCGGATTCGTTGCCCGTGGCAACCACAGCATCATCAGAGGCGTCTCCAGTTTCATCTAATTCGCTTGCAGAATCAGCGGTGCTTCATCAGCAGCATCGTGCAGCTGCTTCTGCTGCACCCTCACTGCATTCTCTCGCTTCTGCTGGACTCATTGATTACCGTCTGCTAGAAGCTTCATCAGTAGCAGCTCAGCAGCAGCAGCAGCAGCAGCAGCAGCAGCAGCAGCAACAACAACAACAACAACTGCAGGAACAGCGGTTACAATCGCAGTTTTATTGCCCAGCAACTGCGCCGTATCTACCTGCTAATATTAACGGTGAGCGCGTTTAAATTTCACGCAGTCAATGTTACGAGTACATCTGTCTGAAAATGCAGTGATTTTTCTGGAGAAAGATTCTCGCTTGATTAAAAACATATTTTTAGTCTTTTCCTCAAATTCCTTGGCACTTGAGAGAGTCAAGATTGACTCAAGACACTTGGGATGCCTGAGCACACACTATATTATGCTATCTCTATAGTTGAACAACAAAATCTTGAATGTTTTTAACCACTTGAGGCTCGCGAACGAAGAAGAGAAGAGCAAGCTCAGAAGAGCAAGCATATCAGTTGTAGCTGTATAGTTATTAAAATAGCTATTGTTGAGGGATTCCAGAACGAAGACTATTCTATGCTTATGCATACTTATGCTACTAATTAGTCTAACAGGCCCTGTATATACTTGTTACGTCTGATTCATGTCATTTAATTCGGAACTATTGCTGCATCACGTTAAATATACAAGTATGAGTCATGTGTGTGTGTGTGCTCACATACTCATAACTCGACTCGACTCTCTACTAATTGGCCTCTTAAGTCTCAAGATCGCAGTGCGCCACCACCTACACCTATATATTCTCTAACTGTATCTCATTCATTCTTCTCTTAGAGAATCTTGAGAGCAACACAAGGCCTGCAGGCACTTGAATTTTCACAGTTTTTGTTAAAATTTATAAGATAGCCAGACACTCAATAACTGAGTTTAGCGAGCCATACAATAGAATATAGGGAAATAATTAGATTTTGAAGCTCAAAATCGAGTGTCAAGATGACGAGATTGCGATGTTATGATTAACAAGAATATATATATATATATATATATATGCTGTATACATAGGCTCATTAACTTGTTGTTCAAAGCCAGGATAAATTCGCATTGGTTCGCTGACTGCGCATCAGGTCTGACATAAGCACACATAAGCACGCATTAGGTCTGACATAAGCAGGCATCATGTCTGACATAAGCACATATTAGGTCTGACATAAGCACACATCAGGTCTGACATAAGCACGCATTAGGTCTGATATAAGCACGCATTAGGTCTGACATAAGCACGCATCAGGTCTGACATAAGCAGGCATCAGGTCTGACATAAGCACATATTAGGTCTGACATAAGCACACATCAGGTCTGACATAAACACATATTAGGTCTGACATAAGCACACATCAGGTCTGACATAAACACATATTAGGTCTGACATAAGCACAAATCAGGTCTGACATAAGCACGCAGAGGGGTCAGCTGTCCTTCTCAATCAAAACGAGGGGTCATGGGGGCATTGGGAAGTTGCTCTATACTTTGAACGCCGCCCATAGACCTGAGACTATCAAGGCCTAAGTAACGAAAAGCAGCTATTTACAGGTAATGGGTTCGCCCAGCGTGACAATAATTACGCTTGCTGATTAGATAAGATAAAGACTGGCTATAAAGTGGCCAAGCTGCGGGGGGGCATCCCTCTGAGGTGGGCCCATGCAGCAGCATTGCACGGTGAGTTAATAAGTGGTACAATTAAATCCAAATGCACAATTTAATGAGATACTTACTCGCAGTTGAGGGCTGAGCTTCCAACCCACTGTAAGATAAGAAGTGTTAAAATGGCCCGAGACCCATCGCAGCAGAGGTTACAGAGAAATATACTATATAAAGCTTAATTTCTCACGAACTTAATTAACCTAAACAGCTAATTTATGAGCATAAGTTATTAACTTAAACATATTTAGGCTTAACTATTTATTGTAGTTTCATATTTGTCTTACAGGATTACATATTACAGAATTACAGATTACAGGATTGCAGATTGCAGGACTAGAGATTACTGGATTACAGATTACAGGATTACAGATTACAGGACTACAGATTACAGGATTGCAGATTGCAGGACTAGAGATTACTGGATTACAGATTACAGGATTGCAGATTACAGGACTACAGATTACAGGATTGCAGATTACAGGACTACAGATTACTGGATTACAGATTACAGGATTACTGATTTACAGTATTTAAAGATTTAAAGATTTTCAGATTTACAGACTTACAGATTTACAGACTTACAGATTTACAGACTTACAGATTTACAGACTTACAGATTTACAGACTTACAGATTTACAGACTTACAGATTTACAGACTTACAGATTTACAGACTTACAGATTTACAGACTTACAGATTTACAGACTTACAGATTTACAGACTTACAGATTTACAGACTTACAGATTTACAGACTTACAGATTTACAGACTAACTTACAGGCTCAAATCTCTGCTTGAAATAATTTTTAATTCTCAACACTGCTTTCACCAAACCCAACACCTGCACGCTTCCTTGCAGCCTCTCTGCCTCATCAACCGTCAGCGGCGGGCCCTACAGTTTCGGCTGCATCGGCGGCAGCGGCCGCGGCCGCCGCAGCAGCAGCAGCCAGCTACCTGCCCAGCCAGCATCAGCAGCTGATGCTTGGCAGCCTCCTGCTACCAGGCCCGCTGCACCACCTGGACTTTATGCTTCATCACCAGCATCACCAGCATCATCCGCAGTATCCGCCGGGTTCCGCAGCCGCCGCAGCCGCCGCCTTCGCTTCCGTGGCTGCGTTCCGCGGCAAGCCACGTCGGGGAATGCTCCGACGGGCCGTGTTCAGCGACTGCCAGAGGCGCGGCCTCGAGAAGGTGTTCCAGCGGCAAAAGTACATCAGCAAACCGGACAGAAAGCGACTGGCCGATAAACTCGGCCTCAAGGATTCGCAGGTGAGTGACGTCAGGTGTTGCAGCCTGTAATTCTGACTGGCAATTGTCGTAGAACCAAATTCACAGCAGCACGAGGGCTGAACTGCTGGAGCTGAGAGCTTTCGCAGCGGCTGTACACTGAGGTTTGACACAGAGGCGTGCGAGGAATTTTTTTTGAAGGGGGCCGCAAACCTTAGGGCGTCTTGGGTGGCGCCCTTGTCTCTTGGTGGGCGCCCCCCCGTCTCTTGATTGGGCGCGCCTGTCTCTTAGTGGGCGCCCCTGTCTCTTGGTTGGGTGCGCCTGTCTCTTAGTGGGCGCCCCTGTCTCTTGGTTGGGCGCCCCTGTCTCTTAGTGGGCGCCCTCCGTCTCTTGGTTGGGCGCCCCTGTCTCTTAGTGGGCGCGCCTGTCTCTTGGTGGGCGCCCCCCGTCTCTTGGTTGGGCGCCCCTGTCTCTTAGTGGGCGCGCCTGTCTCTTGGTGGGCGCCCCCGTCTCTTGGTGGGCGCCCCTGTCTCTTGTTAGGCGCCCCCGTCTCTTGGTGGGCGCCCCCCGTCTCTTGGTGGGCGCCCCCGTCTCTTGGTGGGCGCCCCCGTCTCTTGGTGGGCGCCCCAGTCTCTTGGTGGGCGCCCCTGTCTTTTGGGTGGCGCCTCTGTCTCTTGGTGGGCGCCCCTGTCCCTTGGTGGGCGCCCCTGTCTCTTGGTTTGGCGCCCCTGTCTCTTGGTGGGCACCCCTGTCTGTTGGGTGGCGCCCTCTGTCTCTTGGTGGGCGCCCCCGTCTCTTGGTGGGCGCTCCTGTCTCTTGGTGGGCGCCCCCGTCTCTTGGTGGGCGCTCCCTGTCTCTTGGTGGGCGCCCCGTCTCTTGGTGGGCGCTCCCTGTCTCTTGGTGGGCGCCCCTGTCCCTTGGTGGGCGCCCCCTGTCCCTTGGTGGGCGCCCCCTGTGTCTTGGTGGGCGCCCCTGTCTCTTGGTCGGCGCCCCCTGTCTCTTGGTGGGCGCCCCTGTCTCTTGGTGGGCGCCCCCTGTCTCTTGTTGGGCGCCCCTGTCCCTTGGTGGGCGCCCCCTGTCTCTTGTTGGGCGCCCCTGTCCCTTGGTGGGCGCTCCCTGTCTCTTGTTGGGCGCCCCTGTCCCTTGGTGGGCGCCCCCTGTCTCTTGGTGGGCGCCCCCTGTCTCTTGGTGGGCGCCCTTTTCTGTTGGGTGGCGCCCTCTGTCTCTTGGTGGGCGCCCCTGTCTCTTGGTGGGCGCCCCTGTCTCTTGGTGGGCGCCCACTGTCTCTTGGTGAGCGCTTTCTGTCTCTTGGTGGGCGCCCCTGTTCCTTGGTGGGTGCCCCTGTCTCTTGGTGGGCGCCCACTGTCTCTTGGTGAGCGCTTTCTGTCTCTTGGTGGGCGCCCCTGTTCCTTGGTGGGTGCCCCTGTCTCTTGGTGAGAGCTTTGTGTCTCTTTGTAACTAACTAACCACGACCAGCTCGGCTTAACTTGTAGCGCTGACCAAATTGTCTTGAAAGATGCTGACGAATCTAAATTTATATAGCCCCCCCCCCTATAGCTCGACACATTTCGTCAGATCATTAGGATGTGAATATGAAATTATATTAGGCATAGTTGATGATGATTTCTGTGTGGTAAAATAGGAACAGCCTTATAAATATTTCAAACAATGAGCTGCATAAAGCAAGCGCTGGTCGCACATGAGCCACTCAATCTTTATTGAGGCGTCTCTTTATTTATGGGGACAAAAGCCACATATTGGTCATCTCAGCCTGCCAGCACCCCAGGGAGCCATCATCGCCAGATGGGTCTGCGAGCCGAGGCTCTCATTTGCATCCCGAGGTCAATAAAAAAATTTAGTCCAACAGGTTTGAGGCGAAATATCCCTTTTTCTAGTTCCAAGTCTTGGGGGAATTGAATAAATTGGCCAGTCATGAGATTAATCCTAAACTGACGTCAAAACTCAACCATGGCTGAAGCGACTTCGCTCAAATATTCATGCCATTCCCTTTCCGCTTGACAACGCCAAATAGACTCGCTCTCTGAGTTTTTTCCTAGGTCGATAAAAACGAGATTTGAATATTACGAGTCATTTTCCAGCTCGAATAGTGGAGCAGTTTTTTCCACCTTCCCATTTGTCTCCCTTCTCTCACCACTCGAATTCCCATCGGGAAACAATTTTTTGTCACGATCGTTTTGATTTTGTGTCCCTTACAAATTTAACTTTCGATACATATCGGTAATTGCAAATCTACAGAGGATTCTTAATTAGTTGGTAGTCGAGTCTTTTGGACGGTGCCGCGAATCAATACGAAGGTCGGTCGGGAGTTTCGCTGATCCCTGTACGTATGGGCACCCGCTCCCACAGGGTGTACAGCAGCCCTGAACCTATGGGCACCCGCTCCCACAGGGTGTACAGCAGCCCTGAACCTATGGGCACCCGCTCCCACAGGGTGTACAGCAGCCCTGAACCTATGGGCACCCGCTCCCACAGGGTGTACAGCAGCCCTGAACCTATGGGCACCCGCTCCCACAGGGTGTACAGCAGCCCTGAACCTATGGGCACCCGCTCCCACAGGGTGTACAGCAGCCCTGACTTTCTCGTCGCCCGCACGGATTCGAACCCGGGGACTGTTGAGGCGAGAGTCTGACGCGTTTACCACTTGGCTACTCTGCCCGCCCGAACAAGCCATGACAATTCTCAGTAATTAATCCACTTCACACATCGCCGCAGGTGAAAATCTGGTTTCAAAATCGTCGAATGAAATGGCGAAACTCCAAGGAACGCGAGCTGTTCAACAACAGCGTCCCGGGCGGCGGCGTCGGCGGCTGCAGCTCCTCGACTGGCGGAGTTGAACAGCCACAGCAAGTCGAAGCGAGCGATTCCGATGAGGATGCCAATGAGCGAGGAGGCCACGATGAAGCTGCTGCTGCTGAGGAAGCTGATGAAGCCGAACTCAAGCCTCAGCAGCATCGAGAGCGATGCAGCTCTGCAGCTTCAGTTGGGCCGCCAATGCTGAACAGCTGCACCCCTAGCCCTGAGAGCGGCTATATGCCATAGATAGGCCTCATCATATGCTACCACTGTTTCACTTTGTTTTGCGCAATGGCTTCTTGTTGACGACTTCAATTTAATAGATATTTGCGTCTGATTCCCAGCTAGATATGCACATTTACATATTATGTAGCTAGTTATTGATTTAGTATGGTGAACAAACGCAAGTGCAGTGTTTTTGGCAACCGGAAAAACCCTAAGATTATAAGAAACCGGAAGTGCAGTGTTTTTGGCAGCCGGAAAATCCTAAGATTATTAAAAACCGGAAGTGCAGTGTTTTTGGCAATCGGAAAAACCCTAAGATTATTAGAAACCGAAAGTGCAGTGTTTTTGGCAATCGGAAAATCCTAAGATTATTAAAAACCGGAAGTGCAGTGTTTTTGGCAATCGGAAAAACCCTAAGATTATTAGAAACCGAAAGTGCAGTGTTTTTGGCAATCGGAAAAACCCTAAGATTATAAGAAACCGGAAGTGCAGTGTTTTTGGCAGCCGGAAAAACCCTAAGATTATAAGAAACCGGAAGTGCAGTGTTTTTGGCAACCGGAAAAACCCTAAGATAGTTAGAAACCGGAAGTGCAGTGTTTTTGGCAACCGGGAAAACCCGAAGGTAGCTAGGAACCGGAAGTGCAGCGTTATATTCTCAGAACAGGCGTTTGAAACCTGGTTAAATGGTTAAACTGATCTCAAACCAGCTGCTTGTTTAGACAATTTGAGGCAAATTTTGTTCTACATGTAAATTTACCGATTAAAAATACACAAAATATTTAGCTCGTAAATACGTGTGTTCCCATACTAATAGCCTCTATCTATAACTACCTTATTTTAAAAAGCCTTCAAGAAAGTCGCTTTTTGACTTTTGACTTTTTTACTTATAATTGGGTTTTATTTGTGACTGTTGCTTTTTTAAATTACAGAATGACAAAAGAATTATTTAATCAACTGTTTGCTAGAACTAAACTTTTTTAAGTTTTAAAGTTCACAATCACCTCATTTCCACCAGTCACTTTTTCTATCTTCCCTCTGGTCTCATCTCTTCAGCCTCTCTTCCCCATCATCCATTCAGCCTCTCTCCCATCTTCCCACCAGCCTATCTTTTCCATCTTCTCACAAACCACTCCTCTTCAACCTTCCTTAAGCCTCTCTTCCTCATATTCCTTCCAACTTCTATTCTTAGTTTTCTTACCAGCCTCTCATCTTCATCTCTTTCGGTAGTTTCTCCATCGTATTAACTCATAATCCTATATACTAAAAATGAGCCAATTTTTACATGCTAAAAATTACACCAATTGGACCTGGCACCCTAACATCCATGCTGTATATTTTTCTACATTACTCACTGAAATAAATTGGCTAAACCCAAAGAAAGACTTGAACTAATCATTAAAGTTATGATTGATGAAGTTGCTGAGTCTGGAGATGCAGCTAGAAAGGGACGCATTGCAGAAATAGCCGAGCAAAGCCGAGGCCAAGGGTAAAAAATGCCTCACAAGAGGGAGAAGAGGTGTGGTTCTTCCAAAAGAAGAAAAACCAGCACAGCGCACACATATAACTTCCTGATTTGTTCTGCCTTCATTATAGTCAAGGCGTTAAGGTGTGAGTGGGAGAGATGAGATCAGGTAAGAGAAGTTAACCCCTTTGAAGGTAAAGTGCGCTAACCCGAAGGAAAAACAGTTATTTATGTCCGGTTACTCCCCCATGCAGGGGCACTTCATTGCTGAATAATAATATTGAACAGCTGGCTCTCACCAAATCCTTGGCGGGCTGCTCACATAAGTGTTTTTTTATAAAAAAATGCTTCTCACCTACATGAATTGCACCACCAAAGGTATTTTGAATGAGCCTTGAAGTGCTGAAAGGTTGGCAGGTAAAGGTGTTTAACCGTGTATGCCAATATTGCCATATAATTAAACTGAATGGCTTAGGATGGAATGCGTCATCTGTGATTTATATTGTGCGCTGCGGACCGATGGACTCAGAGGCAGAGTTAAGTGGCTGTCAAAAATTTTATGACGTTCTCATAACTGCTGCATTTATTTTATAGCCAAAATATATGTCAACCGCCTGATTCACAAGATGCGTAACTCTGCTATCCTCAAATTTGTTCTGCCATCCTCAAATTCGTTCTGCCATCCTCAAATTCGTTCTGCCATCCTCAAATTCGTTCTGCCATCCTCAAATTCGTTCTGCCATCCTCAAATTCGTTCTGCCATCCTCAAATTCATTCTGCCATCCTCAAATTCGTTCTGCCATCCTCAAATTCGTTCTGCCATCCTCAAATTTGTTCCGACATCCTCAAATTCGTTCTGCCATCCTCAAATTCGTTCTGCCATCCTCAAATTCGTTCTGCCATCCTCAAATTCGTTCTGCCATCCTCAAATTCGTTCTGCCATCCTCAAATTCGTTCCGACATCCTCAAATTCGTTCTGACATCCTCAAATTCGTTCTGACATCCTCAAATTCGTTCTGACATCCTCAAATTCGTTCTGACATCCTCAAATTCGTTCCTACATCCTCAAATTCGTTCTGCCATCCTCAAATTTGTTCCTACATCCTCAAATTCGTTCTGCCATCCTCAAATTCGTTCCTACATCCTCAAATTCGTTCTGACATTCTCAAATTCGTTCTGACATCCTCAAATTCGTTCTGACATCCTCAAATTCGTTCCTACATCCTCAAATTCGTTCTGCCATCCTCAAATTCGTTCTGCCATCCTCAAATTCGTTCTGCCATCCTCAAATTCGTTCTGCCATCCTCAAATTCGTTCTGCCATCCTCAAATTCGTTCTGCCATCCTCAAATTTGTTCCGACATCCTCAAATTCGTTCTGCCATCCTCAAATTTGTTCCGACATCCTCAAATTCGTTCTGCCATCCTCAAATTTGTTCCTACATCCTCAAATTCGTTCTGCCATCCTCAAATTTGTTCCGACATCCTTACATCCATTCTGACATCCTCGTATTCATTCTGACATCTTCGCATTCATTCTGACATCCTCGCATTCATTCTGACATCCTCGCATTCATTCTGACATCCTCGCATTCATTCTGACATCCTCGCATTTATATTTGACACTATGGCGTCAAAGCTGACTCAAATGTACTCGTACGCTCGTATTTTTACTGATATTTCCGTCTTTAAGGTGACATCCTGATCCTTGTTACGGTTTCGAAATTTCATATTTTTACATCTTGAGACATCCAATTGTACTATGGTAGTGTCATCCTGATGATTTTTTAAACTACAAAGTAATAAATACTGAAGATGAAGATGGAGATCCAAATTAAACTATAAAATTTTCACACAGAACCCTACAGAGCAAACAGCCCTGACCGTCAGTGTCTAAATTCCGAAAATCGCTCACTTATGCCCCGTACAGGGTTTACAGTGTTTAGTCCTCTGTTCAATTAAATTAATTAAACAGAGTTTCTGATTCTCATGGTTTGAGACACGTCCAGATTTGATGGCGGATATGCATATATCCTATAGGCAATCACTTTCCAGTATGCAGGACTGCCTAAAGAGGTTTGACAGGAAATTTATAAAACTATTTGGTTTATTTATGTATGAATAGAATCGCTATGAAATAAACAGACGACTGCCATCAAAGCCATCTGGCAATCAGAGAGGAGCAAGCATGCGTTAAGATTCGGCTGCTTTTGAAATTGCTTGATTGATAGAATATTTTAAAATATCAAGCACGAACTTTGAAGCTTTTTCGAGATTTAAAACAAAAAACAAACAGTGTTGATTTTGTTAATTTCGACGAGTAGATAATTGATTTGTTTCTTGTTCTGTCTCTTTCATTCTGCGAGTTCGTGTCAAAGCAAAGGCCCTACACGACCCTGTTGTTGGTTCCTTCTTATGTCAGCTGTTTATCTATTGTGACAAGAAATTTTTAGACTCAGGGAGGCTGGCCCAGCAACTGAGGATCTGAGAGAGTGGTGGCTCAGCAACTGAGGATCTGGGAGGCTGGCCCAGCAACTGAGGATCTGGGAGAGTGGTGGCTCAGCAACTGAGGATCTGGGAGAGTGGTGGCTCAGCAACTGAGGATCTGGGAGGCTGGCCCAGCGACTGAGGATCTGGGAGGCTGGTTCAGCAACTGAAGATCTAGGAGGCTGGTTTAGCAACTGTATATCTAGGAGGCTAGTTCAGAAACTGAGGATTTGGGAGGCTGGTTAAGCAACTGAGGATCTGGGAGGCTGGTTCAGCAACTGAATATCTAGAAGGCTAGTTCAGAAACTGAGGATTTGGGAGGCTGGTTAAGCAACTGAGGATCTGGGAGGGTTGTTGATCCAGCTCTAAGGCAGATAAAGCATCGCTTCAGACACCGACGTCAAAATAGGTCTGATGAAACTTCCGAGCAACTTCAAGTATTTAAACTTTGAAAATTTTCATTCTGTCAATGACAATACTGGCTATTGATCTGGGATACCCAGGGAAGATTGCTAGCCAACCACTGAGCTAATTTGGCTTAACCGTCACCAACTTCCCCGTGTCACATGTCACCGCCGCAATGGCAGCGCCAATTTGGCCCTATAGTTACCCACCGGGGATCTGATTGAACTCTCCTATACAATGTGGAAGTATGTTTTTTTAGAATATACCCAGTCACCGCAGCCTGTCATGAGTACAATGCACTCAACGCGCATTGAAAGGTGTCAAAATGCTGGTTCCTCAGAGAGAGCTCTCTATGATGCGGAAGGTGCGAAGTATTTATCCTAAAACTGGGGGACCTGACACGGCAGTTTCGCATCATTTGCCAAATGTTTAGCGACTCATTGCTCAAGCATAAACTGTAGTCAGTCATCTTGAAGTTACGAGGCATATTATATTATCTTCTGGCATCGTGTGCTGAAGCACTACTCAATCAAGCATATTGACAACAATGACAGAGACCATTCAACCTTGAATGGATTAGCTGTCACTTGAGACACTCTTCCTTAAAAAAATCTGAAATCACAGAAGAGAACAGCTCTGAGCATTGACTGCTCTTATACCAATTTATCGTGAATCTGATTTATAGGGTGATGCCTGATGAGGTAAGTAAGTGTAAATTTCTACGCATTATGTCTTAGATCACTGCAGCTCGAATGGAATTTTAAACACATTTATTTGTTTAAAAATTTAACCGAATAAGCGCCATCCGTCACTAAATAGAGCTTTCGAGGAAAAACAGAATTATAGATATAAAGTTTATATAATATAATATCACACGCAAATGCAGCTACTATAAGTAGAAGATAGTATCAAATGTTTGGAGTGATTAGAAACTTCGGTCAATTGTTGATTAAGCGTCCAATTATTGCAAGGGTTTTGAAATCGACGGTTTTTAAGTGAGGCGCCACTGCATAACGCAGGCGTCTCGGCCGCCAATGCTGATGAGATGTCGGCCGTCGGATGTGAATTTTAGCGCCGTGATTTTTGTTGGCCCGACAAAGGTGTGGCAGTATGCCTGATTGAGGATTTTGGAGCAGCTTATGAATGAATTTTCAGTTGAAAATGTTAGAAAATTCACATTGGAATTTCGCAATAAGTTCCGCAATAAAACGGAGTTAGTTGAAAAAGCAGAGACCCAAAACAAAGTGTTCAGGGAGTACAGGAATTTGCCACAGGAAGTTTTCCCGCAGCGAGGCTTTCCCGCAGGGGTTTCCAGTCGAATTTTCAGGTCAAATCTAGTTTTTAGACTATACTAGAAAAGATTAGACTATAGAGTAGAACTAGACTAGACTGTACTAGATTAGACTAGATTAGAACTTGACTAGACTAGATTAGAACTAGACTAGTGTAGTGATCCGCTAGTTTGGTGTTAGGCCTCGCACTATTGTCAGCAGCTTCTTTCGCCCTCGCCCTCGCCCTGGGTTGCTGTCTGCCGCTGGGCAGCCTCCCCTTTTGCTGCCTGTTCTCTGGGGCCCCCCTGTTCTCTGCGCTCTTGCTTGCAGCCACGAGCTTCTCTGCTGTGGCCTGCTCTGCGTTTCGTTCCTGTCCTGAGGTCCCGCTGGCGGCCTGTTTCCCTTGTCATGTGAGCAAGTCACCTGACAAGTCTTGTTTTCTAGAAGTCCTAAAGTGCAGTAAACATGTTTACTGCACTCGTTGGCCCATGTTTACGGGAGGAATCACGTGCTTCGGGGCCCTTGCCTTCTCTAAGGTAACAGGTGACTCATGTTTCTAAAAATAGATACTGAGTCGTGCGGCCCTGTGCACTTTACCCGCAGACCCTGCCTTCTCTAAGGCGGAGGGTGACGCCGGCTCTAAAAATAGAACAGAGTCACGAGGTCCGGCGCACACTGGCGCAGCGGGGATTCCCTGCCTATAAATACGTGCCCCTCACCCTCGGTTCAGTCAAGGATTTGTCGTCTTTGTCTTCTTGGTCTTCGTATTGGCTTCTTCTTTCTTCTTCTTGTTGTTCTTCTTACTCGTAAGTCTAGATTTCCAGACTTCGTTCAGTTGCCCATTTAAGCTATCTGTAATTGGCCTGACTAAACTTAGACACCCAAGCCTAAGGGAGGCCAAAACTGCCTTCTCAGCCACCCCCTGAGCCCGGCGGGATCTGCTGACCCGGCGGGATCTGCTGACCCGGCGGGATCTGCTGACCCGGCGGGATCTGCTGACCCGGCGGGATCTGCTGACCCGGCGGGATCTGCTGACCAGGACGCCTTGTTCATTAATCTGCAAATCTGCACGCTGTGCTGAGTTCGTTGACTTGTTCCGTTCGTTCCGACGGGAAGCTCACCTCCCCGAAGGCTGAGACCTGAAGGAACTGGTGGCAGCACTACCTACGCTACTCATAGAAGGCTTCCGGTTGAGAAGACGGAGAGCCCAAATCACTGTGCTAGACAGCAGGAGAAGCACAAGTACTTCACTGGTGGCAGCGGTGGGATTCAAAGACCTACCAGGCCACCTCGAGAAAACCCCGAGACAACCCTTAAGTACTTCACTAGAATCAATTAGAACTAGACTAGACTAGATTAGAACTAGACTAGACTAGATTAGAACTAGACTAGACTAGATTAGAACTAGACTAGACTAGATTAGAACTAGACTAGACTAGATTAGAACTAGACTAGACTAGATTAGAACTAGACTAGACTAGATTAGAACTAGACTAGACTAGATTAGAACTAGACTAGACTAGATTAGAACTAGACTAGACTAGATTAGAACTAGACTAGACTAGATTAGAACTAGACTAGACTAGATTAGAACTAGACTAGACTAGATTAGAACTAGACTAGACTAGATTAGAACTAGACTAGACTAGATTAGAACTAGACTAGACTAGATTAGAACTAGACTAGACTAGATTAGAACTAGACTAGACTAGATTAGAACTAGACTAGACTAGCGATTTACATACGACTGGGTTTGACTTGAAAACTGGAAAACCCCTATGAGAAAATCTCGCTGCGGGGAAGGCTCGGCGGGTAAAACCTCCTGTGGGAAATTCTCACAGACCCTGCAACCCCTAAACTGTCAATGTGGCAATGTGGCCACAAGAGAGACACGAGTCAATATTAAATTGAATTGAGTCACACTAAAAAACTTTCTTACATCAGATTTGGTGCACGGGTACTTATACAGCAGAATGTGGCCATTGTTCAGCCCGACCGCTAGCAGTTCCCTTTCTATGCAGACATCAACAGACGTGATGCTGGACTCTTGGCTAGACTTGGAGTTCCAAGCACCTGTTGAAAGGTAATTTAATTCTCTTTGCTTAAAAAATACAACGCTGTCTCCTTTGGTGACCGAAGCTTTTACTGAACTCACCAACGTTGTAATATGCGAATAGGAAATTGTGCGTCTTCCAGCGAACATCCCGAACCTTTTCCTCGTCTTCAAGCAAACAAAAGTTTGTCGCATCGCCTGGAAACAGCAAACAGATTGTTTGTTAGATATAGATTATTTTCAAGCATGTCTGATTCCTGTAAAGTCCATGAAATATTGGCCATGAACAACTTAAGTAGGAAGTAAGCGAGGAGGAGAGCAGTCATACCCATTTCGCGTTTTTCCCGCCGGGATTCTCCCGACATTTTTTTCGCCGATGTTTTGGTGCCCTTCTAGAACCCTCAAATCCATCAGAAAATCTCATAGATCCTACGTTGCGTCATACGCCTTTGCCCATTTTGACTTGCTTATTACTGCGCGCTGATTGGCTGGTTGCTTCCACAGATACTAGAATAACCAGACGGGCCACTCAGGCACATATACTTAGCAAAACAGCTTTCTACTTTCAGTTCAGTAGCAAAGAAGAAGACATAAGCTATTTAATAAAAAGGCAACTGAATGACTTTGATAAGTTTGCAAGGTTGCGGGGGTAAACAGCTTGCTATTTGGTTCAGCAATAATGTACATTAGCCAGTCCACTGAAATGTACATGGCAGCTTTAGACTGAAATTCCGAGAAAGGCAATAAAAATTGGGGCGGGGCGGGGCGTAGTGTGGAAAGGCGCGGTTGGAGGGTTTAAGCTGGGGGGGGGGGTTAAGAGCCACTAAATGAGCCTTGGCTTTAAAAATACATTAGAATGCTTCTGTTTAACTTACTACTGAACTGAAAGTAGCTTGTACGCAAATGTGCTGAGTGGCCCATCTAGTTATTCTAGTATCTGTGGTTGCTTCTCGCTATCGTCGCCTGCTTTTCTTCCCCCCCTTCTTCCCCCCTCTACCGGCATGTTACGAGTACTGTACGAGGGCTACTGTACTCTAAGACCTGCTGGATGACTGTATCAAAAGGCATCGATCCGCGCACTTACAGATGGCCCTCTCTCCACTCGTATTCGTTGCGCAAACAATCAACGATTCGTCGATAAAATCTTCGGCAAAATCGAGCGCATCAACGCCGTGCCTTGTGGCCAGCAGCTGACCAGCCGGTTGCCAGGCCCGTACAGTTGGGTCCTCTTCGGTGGGTAGAAACCGCAAGAAATGCACGCGACCATCTGAGCCACCGACCGCAACGGTCTCTTTTGCTGACATGTTTTTAATTTATTGGATAGGTGAAAAGAATTTATAGCTTCGATAAGACCACGGCTACCGTTCTATACCATCAAAGGACCACCGCTACCGTTCTATAACATCAAAGGACTACCGCTACCGTTCTATAACATCAAAGGACTACCGCTACCGTTCTACATGTATAGCCTCAAAGGACTACCGCTACCGTTCTATGACATCAAAGGACCACCGCTACCGTTCTATAACATCAAAGGACTACCGCTACCGTTCTATAACATCAAAGGACTACCGCTACCGTTCTATAACATCAAAGGACTACCGCTACCGTTCTATAACATCAAAGGGCCACCGCTACCGTTCTATGACATCAAAGGGCCACCGCTACCGTTCTATAACATCAAAGGACTACCGCTACCGTTCTATAACATCAAAGGACTACCGCGACCGTTCTATAACATCAAAGGACTACCGCTACCGTTCTATAACATCAAAGAACTACCGCTACTGTTCTATAACATCAAAGGACTACCGCTACCGTTCTATAACATCAAAGAACTATCGCTACCGTTCTATAACATCAAAGGACTACCGCTACCGTTCTATAACATCAAAGGACTACCGCGACCGTTCTATAACATCAAAGGACTACCGCTACCGTTCTATAACATCAAAGAACTACCGCTACTGTTCTATAACATCAAAGGACTACCGCTACCGTTCTATAACATCAAAGAACTATCGCTACCGTTCTATAACATCAAAGGACTACCGCTACCGTTCTATGACATCAAAGGACTACCGCTACCGTTCTATAACATCAAAGGACTACCGCTACCATTCTATAACATCAAAGGACTACCGCTACCGTTCTATAACATCAAAGGACTACCGCTACCGTTCTATAACATCAATGGACTACCGCTACCATTCTATAACATCAAATGACTACCGCTGCCGTTCTACATGTATAGCCTCAAAGGACTACCGCTACCGTTCTATAACATCAAAGGACTACCGCTACCGTTCTATGACATCAAAGGACCACCGCTACCGTTCTATAACATCAAAGGACTACCGCTACCGTTCTATAACATCAAAGGACTACCGCTACCGTTCTATAACATCAAAGGACTACCGCTACCGTTCTATAACATCAAAGGACTACCGCTACCGTTCTATGACATCAAAGGACTACCGCTACCGTTCTATAACATCAAAGGACTACCGCTATCGTTCTATAACATCAAAAGACTACCGCTACCGTTCTATAACATCAAAGGACTACCGCTACCATTCTATAACATCAAAGGACTACCGCTACCGTTCTATAACATCAAAGGACTACCGCTACCATTCTATAACATCAAATGACTACCGCTGCCGTTCTATAACCGTTCTATTCTTGGTGGGCGCCCCTATATATCTTGGGCAGGTGGATACCTTTTGGGGCCGATTAGGAGTGGGGGTGCCCTCCTAGGACCTCTGCACCACTGTGCTAGCTACCGCGGCTAAAACATCAAGCAACTCACTATGCGACATGGCGATCGCGGACACTTTGCAATAAGCAATGCTACTTTTAAACAGTTCAACCAGATTGCTATTCTCCTCGTACAGAATGATAATCTCGCCATTTCTCGTGCCAAATATAATGGTGCTGCTCTCGTCCCAGCTGGCGTAGGTAATACACTTTTTCTGTAAACAGGTCAACAATTGGTGTAAACTGTCAGTCAATCATATCTCAAGATATAAATATTATTCACACACGCTTTCTTTCCTACTAAAAGTAGAAATAAAAGTAAGCACAAATCAGAGCTACAGAAACTCAGTTAGCCAGTGTGGCTCTCACCTTTAGCACAGTTTTCTGCACGCTGCTATGATTGTCGGCATTAAAGATGCACACCTGGCTGTCGTATCCCGCGGTGATGAACAAAGATTCATGCCCGGGCACCAGACTCAGGCTCTGCAGTTGATCGTAGTGACCCTGAGTGATTGGCACGTCGCAAAAAGCGACTCCTTCCAGCGGGGCCAAGCCCGGCTCGGGACAGAGCGGACAGTCAAGCATGGAGTTTGCCGTTGTGCCAACAATCAGACGGTCCACTTCGGCGCCGCGATGGGCGCGAATGCACCGGGGCGCGCCCTCCGTGACTGGCAGGCGAAGCTCCGACACTCGGTCCATATTTCGGCCCCACTGCCAGCAGCGGAGGGCGCTGTCGCGACCGCCTGTTAGAAGCCAGCCGCGGTACAAGCAGAGAGAGAACACCGGACCCTGGAGAGCGAGGTAGTGGGCGAGTGAGCTGGAGTTTGGAAAGGGGGAAGGGGTGTCGGATTGGGGTGGCGGGGGAAGGGGTGTTGGATTGGGGTGGTGACAGTGGAAGGGGTGTCGGATTGGGGTGGTGGTGGTGGAAGGAGTGTCGGATTGTAGTGGCGGGGGAAGGGGTGTTGGATTGGGGTGGTGACAGTGGAAGGGGTGTCGGATTGGGGTGGTGGTGGTGGAAGGAGTGTCGGATTGTAGTGGCGGGGGAAGGGGTGTTGGATTGGGGTGGTGACAGTGGAAGGGGTGTCGGATTGGGGTGGTGGTGGTGGAAGGAGTGTCGGATTGTAGTGGCGGGGGAAGGGGTGTCAGATTGGGGTGGCGGGTGAAGGGGTGTCAGATTAGGGTGGTGTCCGGGGAAGGTGTGTGTGATTAGGGTGGTGTCGGGGGAAGGGGTGTCAGATTAGGGTGGTGGCGGTGGAAGGGGTGTCGGATTGGGGTGGTGGCGGGAGAAAATGTGTCGAATTGGAATCGCGCTCTCCAGCAGCCAGACAAACCTCGTGGGCATGTTTGATATAATTAGTGATAAGGTTGCCGCCGCCGCCCCACACGTAGACGTTGCCATTGGAGTCCCCAGTGACCAGGTCGCCCTGTCTATTGTGCAACAAGCTGACAACGTAGCGAGCCTTGAAGAATGTTTGATACTCGCCGGCAGCTTTGATGTTGATGGCGCCCAGAGCTTCGCTATATTCCCACCAGACTGTGTGATCTCTGCCAACGGTGACAAACAGATTTGGATCCTGAGGATTCACGTCGCAGTCGCACATGATGTCCGTGCCGAGAGGGCTTGAGGCGATTAACGAATGACGCTTTGAGTCCCAAAGAGCAATCATATGCTCAGGCGGGTCTGAGATGCTTAGCAGGCGGTCCTTCGGTTGGAGAATTGGCAACAGTGATTAATACTTAGTAAGCTTTGTATAATGTCTATTTTTATTGATTTTGTCTATATCTCTCTATGTACAACTAACCAGACAAAGACATACGAGTACTAGCAGGACGCGCTGCAATTCCTAAGCAAAGTTTTAGGAAAACTTTACGAAAAAAATCGAATGAAAATTCCAGCATAAAATTATTACTTTATTTATTATTAGAGTTTGCCTACTGATAAGTAGAAAGTATAGAGTATGACATGAAAAGCTTTCAAGGTGGGCAAAGAAATGTTGCAATACGAGAGGCTTCTGGGTGGGGGCTAGGCTTGGTCTAACTATTATTAGCTCAGCTGACAACCGTAAATCACTGAGCGGTTAATCTACCGATTTACCTATAATTAAGTGAATTAATAAGTCAGTTTGTGAACTACAGGTCCAGCTACAAAACACCAGAAATCAATAAAATTCAACAATCAAAAGAATCAAAAGCTTGAACAAATTTACCCTCAGATCGTCGACGCTGATGTCGCTTTCCAGGGGAAGCTGAAACTGAGTTCACAATGATTGGCGGGATTCGATTGTGTGCAGAGATTCACGTGAAGGGGTGGAGATTCCAGTTGAAGGGGCGGAGATTCCAGTTGGAGGGGCGGAGATTCCGGTGAAGGGGGCGCAGATTCCAGTTGAAGGGGGCGGAGATTCCAGTGAAGGTGGAGGAGATTCCAGTTGAAGGGGCGGAGATTCCAGTTGGAGGGGCGGAGATTCCGGTGAAGGGGGCGCAGATTCCAGTTGAAGGGGGCGGAGATTCCAGTGAAGGTGGAGGAGATTCCAGTTGAAGGAGGCGGAGATTCCAGTGAAGGTGGAGGAGATTCGGGTGAAGGGGCGGAGATTCCATTTGAAGGGGGCGGAAATTCCGAATACGAGAGTTTGACCAATTTTTCGCTTCGACAAGAATATTTTTCCTATATTTCTACTAACAGTAGAACACGGGGACATATTGCGCAGAAAAAATACTTGCAAAGAACAAAGCTGAATCCCTCAACTCACCGAAGGCTTGCAAAAGGCCAAACCAACAACTGAACCGTGAAATTGTCCGTCGCCAAGGACGCTAAGCGTCTCCAAGGTGTCCGAGCGCCATACTCGAATACACGGCCGCTCGGTGGGCTTTCGATGACCTTGGCCTTGACCGCTGGCCACTGTTAGCCCGTCTGAGTGAACTGAGAGACTGCGAATTCGAGACGGGGTTGTTGATAAGGAAATTGGATTTGAGAATTATGAGTTTGGATTCAAAAACTATGAATTGGGATTTGAGAATTATGAATTGGGATATTAGAATTATGACTTGGGTATTAGAATTATGAATTGGGATTTGAAAATTATGAATTATGAATTGCGATTTGAGAATTATTGAATACAGTTATAGGAGTGAACAAAAAGGATACAGAAGTCTCACCACTGCACATCCGCTGTGTGCTCTCGGTAGTGCCGCTGCTGATTCTCCTCCAGGTTGAGGATAACCACCAGGTGGCCGCTAAAGTACACAATCTCCTGCGTGCGCAGCGCGTGGATGTTGCTGCGACAGTCGTTGCCACGGTAACCGTATCTGTGAAGGAACATGTGACGGGACATTGGGGCACCATGTTTGGGGAGCAAAATTTATAATGAAAACAGGCTGAATTTTCTGATTTCAAAACTGGGATTTCAGAGCACAAATCCCAATCCCAAATCCCGATCCGGCATCCCATTGATCTGAGATCCCAGATTCCAAATCCCGATCCGAAATCCCAGATTTCAGATCCCTACTCCCAGATCTCAAATCCCGATCCCACATTCCAGATCTCAGATCCCAAATACTACAGGTGGAACAAAAGTTTTGTCGTCAGTACCTCTAGACAAGCAAACCGGTAAAAACATGAAATATTTTAACTCTAATCAGTAGCACAGTGTCCATTGTCTGTAATCACGCGCTGGCAGTGGTCCATGAGCAGATCCACCTGGTCTCGGACGGGCACTTTCGGAGATGCTCCGCAACACCTGCAACGAGGCCTCTTCAACCTCTTGACAGCTGTTGAAGGTCATGCCGCGGTGTGCGTTCTTCAGCCAGAGGAACAGAAATCGGTCACGCAGGTTCAGATCGGGACTGTAGGGGCTCTTCCAAATTACGGTGACAGAGGAATCCCTGAAAGAGTCGTGCAACATGCGGCCGAGCATCGTCCTGTCAGGCTCCAGCTTCGACTGCGCTTTTCCTTAGGCTCGTTGCATGCCCTATAGACACTCAATGGTTTTAAGTCTGACTTTGAGTGAGTTTTTCTCGTAGCAAGCCAGTTTTTTTAGCAGCTGTTTTGTTTATGACCATTTTTGATTTGAGTGAAAAATATGGAATAATAGCTATTATTAGCAGAGCCATAGCTTAAACGGCAAGACTTGTGCGCCACCCGAGTACCTATCCCACATTTCAGATCCCAGATCCCAACTCCCAGATCCCAAATCCTGATCCCACATCACAGATCCCAGATTTCAGATCCCAGATCTCAGATCCCAACTTCCAAATCTATGACCTCAGATCACGGATATTAAGTCCCAAATACAATTCCCAAGACTCTAAATTCTAGATCCTAAATTTTAGGTTTCACATCCTGAATCCTAAATCCCAAAACCAACACCCAAATCCCAAATCCCACATCCCCAATTCCATATCTCAGATCCCAAATCCGAAATTCCAAGCCTGAAATCCCAAAAAGCTCCGCAAACAGAACCTACACCCAGTCCAGTTGCAGTCGCTGATGCGGCAGGTCGTTCGACGCGGACCCGGGCTCGAATCCCGACGGGCAGACGGCCACCCGGACGCTGCCGCGGACTCGAGCGGTCATCGCGCCAGCTGGCAGCGGGCCAATCTGTTCCACCTCCTCGACGTCGTTTGCCGACTTGTTGGCAGCAGGCGGCGTCTGTCGCGGCGGGGACCGCGGCGTCGCCGTTGCTTTAAGCTTAGGAGTCGGCGGAGTGGGCGCGCCGAGCAGGCGGTTGGGGCTGGCGGAGTTCGGCCGCGTCGCCGACGAACTGGCAGAGGCGGCTGACGTCGGCCGGTTTCGGTGCGCCGGAGACGGGGCGGGCGACGAGGCGGCGGTTGGACTGCCGGATTTGCCGCCGCCGCCGCCGCCTGAGCCGGCACCTGATGATTCGGAGGAAGTCGAATTAAAATTCGAAACTGAAAACTTCGGTTGCGCTCAGCGCTTTCTGGGATGCGCTGTGGATGTCTGAGAGGATCGGCTGGTGAGCTGGGGAGGTCAAAAGTAAAGCCTGGATGTCGGTAGGAAAGCCTGAGGATTGGGATGAGCGGCAGTGAGTGCCTGGATCCGAGGGGGGCGGTGGCCCAGCCAGAGAATCTTTCTATTTCTCAAAGGAATACTTGACAAAGTTGACATAATTTTTCAAGTAGAAAATAGGCTTTAATGTGACGATACAAGCGTGTTGAACTTACCGAGTCGAAAGAATAACTCCAGTGCTTTCATTTCTAAATATTATGTAAATTAATTGGATCTTGAATAAACTAGCTTTTGTTGTAAATATCAAAAACACAATATAGCCTTTTTAATAGGATTAGAGCAAATAAAAAATCTTTATAAAAGACGTAAATTACATGTATGAATGTAAGTGTCGTGGGCTGCCTGGCGCAGTGGGGCTGAGTGTCGTGGGGTGATTGGAGCTTAAGGGCCGAAGTGGCGTGGAGTGGAGCACGCCAATGTGGTTGAGTGTCGTGGGGTGTTGGGCGCTGTGTGGTAGAGTGTTGTGGAGTGGCGGGTGCAGTGGGGTTGAGAGTGTTGTGGGGTAGTGGGCGCAGTGCGGTTGAGAGTGTTGTGGGGTGGCGGGCGCAGTGCGGTTGAGAGTGTTGTGGGGTGGTGGGCGCAGTGGGGTTGAGAGTGTTGTGGGGTAGTGGGCGCAGTGCGGTTGAGAGTGTTGTGGGGTGGCGGGCGCAGTAGGGTTGAGAGTGTTGTGGGGTGGTGGGCGCAGTAGGGTTGAGAGTGTTGTGGGGTGGTGGGCGCAGTAGGGTTGAGAGTGTTGTGGGGTGGTGGGCGCAGTAGGGTTGAGAGTGTTGTGGGGTGGTGGGCGCAGTAGGGTTGAGAGTGTTGTGGGGTGGCGGGCGCTTCGTAGTGGGTCTTGAATTGAGAGGGCTCTGGGATGGAGGCGGCTCTCTAACTTGTGTTATCTGTGGCCTCGAGGGCATGGGGAAATGACGGCACTTATAAGTGTTAGTAAAATAAAAAAGTTTCTTTATCAGACAACACCATTTTCGTGAGCAATAAAATTCACAAACTTACTTTTTATGCCTCTGAGTAGAGCGGCTTTTCCATTTTTACTGGCATCCGAGACGCCACTTTCTCCACCGCCTCCGCCTCCCTCGTCCATCTGGAGCTGCTGTTGCGTCGTCGTCAGCGGTGACGTCACACGAATGACGTCACCCGACGAGGACAGAAGGCTGTTAGCAGCCTGCTGCGCGGCGGCCGCCTTCAAAGCGTCCTCTCGTCGCTTTGAAAAGCAATAAAATAGAAGTTGTTACAGTTTTTTTATCGAAATAAACAGCATATTTGTAAATAAATTATTCTAGGAAATTGAGCTCAGTATATCAAAAATAAAATCAAATAAAATTAGATTACATACGAGCTATAAAAAGTTCATTCGCTTGCAAAAAATAACTTATAAGAAGGTATAACTGTACCTTAAGTACACAGGGTTACATCTAGCAAATTAAGCTTTAAAAACAATAACCAAAAAACTTATATTATCCGGACCAACTGAAGCAAATTATAAAACTGAATAGGTGGTTGTGCTGTAAATACCTGAACGAGCGCATTGCACCAGGTCCAGAACGGTAATAAACGTATGAGCTATAGGTATTGTTATGGAAATGTGGCAGCTCAGCAAATGAGGATCTGGGAGGCTGGCCCAGCAACTGAGGATCTGGGAGGCTGGCCCAGCAACTGAGGATCTGGGAGGCTGGCCCAGCGACTGAGGATCTGGGAGGCTGGCTCAGCAACTCAGGATCTGGGAGGCTGGCCCAGCAACTGACACTCTGGGAGGCTGGCCTAGCAACTGAGGATCTGGGAGGCTGGCCCAGAAACTGAGGATCTGGGAGGCTGGCCCAGCAACTGACACTCTGGGAGGCTGGCCCAGCAACTGACACTCTGGGAGGCTGGCCCAGAAACTGAGGATCTGGGAGGCTGGCCCAGCAACTGACACTCTGGGAGGCTGGCCCAGCAACTGACACTCTGGGAGGCTGGCCCAGCAACTGACACTCTGGGAGGCTGGCCCAGAAACTGAGGATCTGGGAGGCTGGCCCAGCAACTGAGGATCTGGGAGGCTGGCCCAGAAACTGAGGATCTGGGAGGCTGGCCCAGAAACTGAGGATCTGGGAGGCTGGCCCAGCAACTGAGGATCTCGAGGCTGGCCCAGAAACTGAGGATCTGGGAGGCTGGCCCAGCAACTGAGGATCTGGGAGGCTGGCCCAGAAACTGAGGATCAGGGAGGCTGGCCCCGCAACTGAGGATCTGGGAGGCTGGCCCAGAAACTGAGGATCTGGGAGGCTGGCCCAGCAACTGAGGATCTGGGAGGCTGGCCCAGCAACTGAGGATCATGCTGCCCGTTCAAATAATACCAGAGGCATTTAAAAACTTAGGACAAACGCAGACAGTCTGAGCAATCTAAGCCAGATTTCAGCTCCTATGGCAGCAAACTCTAGAGGGAGATTGGCGGCGGTGATTTGCTTGCATCTATTTAATCATTTTCAGTAATTCATTCAGCGGTGCCACCTGGGACTGCTGCGACTGCGACTTCTTCAACTTGCTGAGCAAACTGGAGTTGCCTGAAGCAGCAGATGTCTCATTGCCAGCCTCTTTAACCGGGTCCATATTTCGCGCCTGAATATTGCAGTATTCGTGCATTGACTTATATCCTTATTTCAATAGACTCTTTGGCTATTTTAGTCAGGTAAAATGGATCGGAGAGTTTCATATTTTAGCCTAAATTTTATAAGAATCCATTGGCGAGTTTCCTAGAAATTTAGCCTAAATTTTATAAGAATCCATTGGCGAGTTTCCTAGAAATTTAGCCTAAATTTTATAAGAATCCATTGGCGAGTTTCCTAGAAATTTAACCTAAATTTTATAAGAATCCATTGGCGAGTTTCCTAGAAATTTAGCCTAAATTTTATAAGAATCCATTGGTGAGTTTCCTAGAAATTTAGCCTAAATTTTATAAGAATCCATTGGCGAGTTTCCGAGAAATTGCCTGTCGATGCAAAAATGATAAAGAGAAGAAGTTTTTAAAAGACAAACTTTTGGTTTCTCTATGGTTCCATTCGGTGGAAATCGTTCCTTCACGGAGCTGCAATGTGATATGCTTTGGGACAAATGTGGTACCACTCAGTCCAATACTATTTCACCCTATGCCGTCTGCCTCTCCCCTCAACCTCTCTCTTCTGCCATTCCCCTCTTGCCTCTCTTCACCCTTCCCCTCTCCCCTCTCTCCCCTCTACCCTCTCTTCCCTCACCTTCGCTCCCCTCTACCCTCTCTTACTTCTACCCTCTCTCCCCTCTCCCCTCTCTCCCCTCTACCCTCTCTCCCCTCTCCCCTCTCTCCCCTCTACCCTCTCTCCCTCTACTCTCTCTCCCCTTTACCCTCTATTCCCTCTCCCCTCTCTCCCCTCTACCCTCTCTTCCCTCACCTTCGCTCCCCTCTACCCTCTCTCCCCTCTCCCCTCTCTCCCCTCTCTCCCCTCTACCTCTCTCCCCTCTCCCCTCGCTCCCTCTACCCTCTCTCCCTCTACTCTCTCTCCCCTCCACCCTCTATTCCCTCTCCCCTCTCTCCCCTCTACCCTCTCTTCCCTCACCTTCGCTCCCCTCTACCCTCTCTCCCCTCTACGCTCTCTCCCTCTACCCTCTCTCCCCTCTCCCCTCTCTCCCCTCTCTCCCCTCTACCCTCTCTCCCCTCTCCCCTCGCTCCCCTCTACCCTCTCTCCCTCTACTCTCTCTCCCCTCCACCCTCTATTCCCTCTCCCCTCTCTCCCCTCTACCCTCTATTAGAGTACAGAGAAATTACTTATTATAAGAAATAGTAAACGCAAAAAATACAATGAAACCAAATTAATGCTGACAATAAAAGCAAGCATCTACCTTCCAAGCCAAACTCTTCAACTTGCTCTGCATCTCCATTCGAGCAGTGGTTGGCGTGTTCTGCTTTTCCGGGGCCACCCGAGGCGCGTCGGGCACGTGCTCGAAGAATGTCTCCTGGGCCCGTTCGAGAAAACTGGTGAACTCGGGCCAGCTGAGGTTTGGTTGCAAATTGTCAGATTATTTGGCTTGTTTGAGTCAGTTCTGACCGTTTTGTTTGAGCCATGCAGCTCACCTGATGAAATCGTTTCTCTCTGGATCGCACCGTTTCAGCAGACTGTTGAACACGGCTCCGTACACCGGGCAGTCGTGCTTGGCGCAGGATTCCACAATCTTCGCATGCAGATTGGCATTTGGATAAATGCAGATTGTCCAATACCTGTCTTATACCTCTGGCTACACCTTTCCTTACCCTTCTTCCCACCTCTCTCCCACACCTCTCCCCAGATCTCTCCCCACCCTTCTCCCTACCCCTAACCCTTTTCCCACCCTTCCTCCACATCTCTCCTTAAATCTCTCCCTACCCTTCTCCCCACCACTCTCCCCACCCCTCTCCCTACCCCTACCCCTCTCCCCATCCCTCTCCCCACCCCTCTCCCCATCCCTCTCCCCACCCCTCTCCCCACCCCTCTCCCCACCCCTCTCCCCACCCCTCTCCCCACCCCTCTCCCCACTCCTCTCCCCACCCCTCTCCCCACCCTCTCCCCACCCCTCTCCCCACCCCTCTCCCCACCCCTCTCCCCACCCCTCTCCCCACCCCTCTCCCCACCCCTCTCCCCACCCCTCTCCCCACCCCTCTCCCCACCCCTCTCCCCACCCCTCTCCCCACCCCTCTCCCCACCCCTCTCCCCACCCCTCTCCCCACCCCTCTCCCTACCCCTACCCCTCTCCCCATCCCTCTCCCCACCCCTCTCCCTACCCCTACCCCTCTCCCCATCCCTCTCCCCACCCCTCTCCCCACCCCTCTCCCCACCCCTCTCCCCACCCCTCTCCCACCCCTCTCCTCATCCCTCTTCCCACCCCTCTGCCCACCCCTCTCCCCATCTCTCCTTAGTCGCCGTACCTCAGCCCTGGCGATGCGACCCCTCTTGTCCGTGTCACGCTGCTGCAGGTCGGCTTTCAACGCCGGGATGTCAAAGTAGTTGTGATGCGTCACAAAGTGCTCAACCGCTCGCATCACCAGCTCTTGGTCGCGGTCGTCCTCTCGCAGCATCTCCGTGGTGGTGATCTCGGTCTCCTGGGCGGCCTCGACGCTGTCTCGCCGGGTCATTCGGTGCGCTTTGCCCAGACAGTCGGCCAGCTTCTCGTAGTCAATGACGCCGGTCTCGCCGTTGTCAACGTCGCAGGTTCGAGCCAGGAGGCTCTGAAGTCGATCGTTCAACGGCAGCTTCTGCTCCGTCACCAGGCGTTGGAGTTCGGCTTTGGCCAGTTCGCCTTCAGAGCTGGCCGCGGTGCGCAGAGCCGTCAGGAAGGAGCGCAGCTTCTGACGACTGACCTCGCGAAGCGACTGCACCAGCAGGCTGCGAAGGTTGTGATCGGTTTTCTGGCGCTCCTGCTCCGCCGCTGCGCCGTTGCGATTGAGCAGGCTGAGTGAGCTGCTCACTGCTCCGTGGGCGAATGTGGGTTTCAGTGTCAGCGTTAGTGTCAGCATTAGTGTCAGCATCAGTGTCAGAATTAGTGTCAGCATTAGTGTCAGCATCAGTGTCAGAATTAGTGTCAGCATTAGTGTCAGAATTAGTGTCAGCATTAGTGTCAGAATTAGTGTCAGCATTAGTGTCAGCATTAGTGTCAGAATTAGTGTCAGCATTAGTGTCAGCATTAGTGTCAGCATTAGTGTCAGCATTAGTGTCAGCATTAGTGTCAGAATTAGTGTCAGCATTAGTGTCAGCATCAGTGTCAGGATTAGTGTCAAAATTAGTGTCAGCATTAGTGTCAGCATTAGTGTCAGAATTAGTGTCAGCATTAGTGTCAACTAAAAACTAAAACACACATCATATGCATTATGAACGGGCCTCTTTTTTCTCACATGAAAACTGTGACCCGCTGCCAGACAGGGCGGTGCCCCGCGACGCAGTCTCGTGTTTGAATTGCAATTTGCCGCCGCCGCCACCAACGGCTCTTGAAGTCGAAGCCGATGCCGCGTCTCCGCCTGCGTCGTTTGCAGCGGCTGAAGCCGACGAAGCCAGCGGATCGGACGACTGACGAGTCGATTTGGCTGACAATCGTTGAGCTCTGGCCGATTTCTGCTGCTGCTGGGCTTGCATGGATTTCGCAGTCCCTGGCCGGCTGCTGCTGGCCGATCTCTGCTGCTGCTGGGCTTGCATGGATTTCGCAGTCCCTGGCCGGCTGCTGCTGGCCGAGCTCGACGCGGTGGGCATGTCGAATCGAAGTCTAATTTGGGAATTTTTTATCGCCGCGTATTGATTAGCTGTAACCATGGATCACTCAACTACGTGGACTGGAAAGCTATCCGGATCAGCTATAACCATGGACTCTTAAACTACGTGGATTGGAAAGCTAAAAGGATAAGCTATAACGATGGACTCTTAAAGCTGCCTGAACTGGAAGCTAACTAAATAAACAAGGACTCAAACCTGGATTGGTAGCTTAAATCGTTGAAAGTAGGCCTCTAAGGTCCGTTGATATTAAGTCGATGTCGTGAAAGTTTAAAAGTTACATGGTAAGATTCGAAATGCACTTGGGGAGACATTTCCTAGACAAGAACATTGATTGATTCCTTACCGAAATTTCCGAATTAGTTGCCAAAGTCTAATAAAACTGTTTATTAGTGTGCCAGCAGCTGATTAAATGTCAGGATTGAATCCTGTATCGTAGCAATATTTATATGCCGGTGGAAATGTGCACAGCCGATCGCAAAGTCTACCCAGTATGCTCAACGGAGCGCTTGCACTAAAGAATATGAAGGAGAAGAATGAGCTGCCCAACAATGCCTCATCAACTGGGTCTGGATGCTGCAGTCTGAATTGAGTTCAGGTAACCAGGATGCGATCTGGCAAAAGCTCAAGACGCTGCGGGCTCTAGATGCTCTCTGACCCTCATCATCTCACCCTCCATCTCTCAGTCATGGATTTCTAGATGAAGTGTCTAGGAAGTAAGAACTTCAAGAACGTGCAAAATATTTCTCAACTTCTTACAGTTTCTTGTCAAATAAATTGCATATAGCCACTGATAATTTTAATAATAATTGATTACACATGCCCCCATTGGGCCAGATGTGCGACCGACAGCTCAGCCGCAGCTGAAGACTGCGTACGGCTGTTCAGTCCAAGGACTGGGGGGTCGCCACACCCTCAATTACCCCAGCTAATGCTGGCACCCATTTTACAGCTGGATGAACTGAAGCAATGCAGAGTACTTAAGTGTCCTGCTCAAGGACACAAATTGTTCCAGTGGGATCGGGAATCGAACCCCCGACCTTCAAGTCGTGAGTCCGACGCTCTGATCATGCTAGGCTACAACCTAGTAACCATGCAAATAAGCCACAGAGCTTTTTATTAATCCTAATGAAATTTTAATCCTAACATATCTGAAACAATACCCCCACTGTCAGTTTCCAATCCAGATGTCTCCATACTCGAACTCCAGGTGTCCTGCGCAAGAACCTAATTGTTAATACAAGCACAAGGTGGGTTTACATCAAAGATTAATATATACAGAGAAAGTCGAAGTCAAAAGTCAAAACAAACCAGAAAACAAACATATTGCGCACCTTTTTCTATTGTGAGGGCTCATAAACCAAAAGCAATTGTACTCGTAATCTTGAAAAACAACTTTTTACAGTGTATTTAGCAGATTTATGAATAAAACTTTTCCGCTAGCATAACAACTGAGCAGGAAAAAGTAATAAATCATAAATTTTGCGGCAACGCGTCCGACTTTCGCGACTAAAAATAAAACTGGTCTGACTGACTGACTGACTGATTAACTAACTAACTAACTAACTAACTAACTAACTAACTAACTAACTAATTAATTAACTAACTAACTAACTAACTAACTAACTAATTAACTAACTAACTAACTAAGTAACTAACTAATTAATTAACTAACTAACTAACTAACTAATTAACTAACTAATTAACTAACTAATTAATTAACTAACTAACTAACTAACTAACTAATTAACTAACTAACTAACTAATTGACTAACTAACTAACTAACTAACTAACTAACTAACTAACTAACTAATTAACTAACTAACTAATTAATTAACTAACTAACTAACTAATTAATTAATTAACTAACTAATTAACTAACTAACTGACTAACTAATTAACTAGCTAACAAACTAACTGACTAACTAATTAACTAACTAACTAGCTAACTAACTAACGAATTAACTAGCCAACGAGTTAACTAATTAACTAATTAATTAACTAACAAACCAACCAGTTAAATAGCTAATTAACTGACTTCTGTCTGCTTGCCCAGCTTCTTTGTCCAGCGGTCACTGGTGGTTTTCGCTGGGGTGTCATGTGTCTACTCGTAGATTGGGATTTCTCTCGGCCAGCCATCTACGACGGATCAAGTCCGTTAGCGATGCGCGGCTTGCACTATTGGCAGTAGAGATAGTAGAATGATGTGCGCAAAACTAATCAGATCGAGGCCGCCAGCCACTAATTGGGGCAAGCTCGATTTCTATTGACAGTGCGTAGCCGAATGTCTTTTTTCATGAAAACGCTGAAGCCTCATTCATTCTGAGAATTAGAATGAGTCATAAACTCACTTGGAAGAGCCATAGCCTAACCAGATCCTGGATATTACAATATAATAGCTCGTTAATCAGCAAACAAAACTGTAATCGTAATCAGCAAATCCACTGAGCTTGGTCATAGCCCGCCTCTGTGAATGGGTCATTACCCGCCTCTGTAAATGGGTCATAGCTAGTTTTTCGTGAATGTGTCATACCCGCTTCTGTAAATGGGTCATAGCCCGAGTCTAAAAATACGTCATAGCCCGCACTTTGAATGGGTCATAAGTTCATAACTAACTATTAAAGACTTAAATAAAGAACTATTAAAGAACTATTAGATATAAAGAACTATTAAAGACTTCAATGAAATTGAATTTAGTGCATAAGCAACACAGCATAAAAACACAATGCTAGACGCCATATATATTAAAATTGAACACTTAAGAAAGTGTTTTGATTATATTTTTTGCAATTTTTGTCAGTAATAAAAACTCTGCATTATAACAAATAGTGAAACATATAAAGCTGTAATTAAGATAGTTTTAACTCATAGTTGATCCAATCGAGGAAATAAAGTACAAAATTCAAACTTCCACTTTGTTCATTTCTTGAATATCGATTTACACATGATATTAATAGGAACAAATCACATTCGAAAGCAGATATTATCAAGTAATCATATCATACATCGAATTTTTTTTCAACGGGATAGCAATAAACGCTTTGACTTATAATTATTGAATTGAATGAAAAATAACAGCCACGATAATCTGAATTTTGCTACTGTCAGTAGGCTAAATTGCGTAGTTTTGTAAGAAATTCACAAAAGTCTGAATTTTGCTACTGTCAGTAGGCTAAATTGCGTAGTTTTGTAAGAAATTCACAAAACTCTGAATTTTGCTACTGATTGTCAGTAGGCTAAATTGCGTAGTTTTGTAAGAAATTCACAAAAGTCTGAATTTCGCTACTGTCAGTAGGCTAAATTGCGTAGTTTTGTAAGAAATTCACAAAAGTCTGAATTTTGCTACTGTCAGTAGGCCAAACTGCGAAGTATTTATGAAATTCAGAAACGTCTGCATTTGCCTACTGTTAGTAAAACAGATTGCGCCATTTTATTGTTAATGCGCGTGAAGACCAAAATGAAAACAAATTAAGCTGTTTTTAATGCAGCTACAAAAATCAACAAACTAATAGTTTTTTGTATTATTAAAGCAACAACAGAAGGTAGAAATGCAGGTGCGATGCATAAGTCGTCAAGCGGGGTTGCGTGATGGAATTAGCCAACTTGACAGCTCTACTCTACTTACTACAGTAGTACATATTCTATTGTTATTAATTTATTATTACAATAGCGGTTATTGGCTGCAATGGAAGATTGCTAAACATATATAATTATTCAATAATTAGTTTAAAGCGAATAATACAATTAACAGAGTTAAATAAAATGTTAATATATATATAATTACACACAGTTGAATGCTATTGAAAGCTAAACGGAGATCGCTAAAAACAGTGAACAAATACTCGCCCAAAAATATTAATTCCTAAACGAATTTAATTTTATTAAGGATAAGTTTGACTGCCAGATTTACAGAAGATTTCGGTCAACACGTGACTATTAAATAGCGAATGCGGTGCTAGCTGTGAAATGATGAATCATCAATTCGATAGCCTGCTCAAAATTGGGAAAGACGCTATTTAGCCAAGAAAAATATATTTAAAGCCATGGATATCGAAACAGACAGGACTGGGGACTGAGATTGGAAACAATGAGTCAGAGAGGTCAGGAGTGTGACAAACAGGAGGCAGCATTGCGAATGACTAGCCAAGCGAATAAATCACCAATATATATGAGAGAGAGAGAGAGGTGACAGTTGTCAGAGGCTCAAGCCGAGGTCACAAATTCCGCTAAGATTTATAATGAATAGAAAATAATAAAAAGCTCTTAACGATTGCCTGTTCTCTAATCAAATACAGAAATCTTAGAATTCCACAATAGGGCTTAAGCAAGTTTTTTTAAAAGTACAAGATGTACTTGCAACGTAGGCAACAGACATAATAATACGAAATTAAAAAAATCTTTTTTAAAAAGTTTATAATCAAAACTTAAAATCCAAATTTTGACATGTATTATTATTAATATGATATTACAACAGATACAAGGAAAGCTGATTGGAATTAGCGGACACAAAGACAGAGTACTAAGTGATAATTCAATTCCTGGTTGAAAAGCCACGCTCCGTATTGGTGTACAAATAAAAATTAGAATAATAACAATTTTGGCGATTCTTTTCTTTTGCCTGTGTTGCTTGGCTTGGCTGAAATGAAAAGCATTTGTGTAATTTTTATTTATTACACAACATATCGGCGCATTCCGCTGTTAGCTAGTTAGTTCACTTTAAGGGAGCATCAAACACGCTCACACAGGGTGTACAAGTTCGGCACTGACTTTCGCATCTACAGACATGTACACTCTGTGTTTTAGGTGACCCTAAACGACTTAAAAACGACGACAAAGATAGTCGGCATAAAAGTCTATTTGATGTGTTTTATTGTCTGCGACTCTTACGATTCTACAACTCACGTGATGGAGTCGCCTCAAAGTCGCTAGAGCCACTAGTGACTTGTTTGCAGTGACTCTTTAGCGACTCCTGTCACGGTAACGTTTTCAACGGGGCAAGTCGGCAGCAATAACCGCTGGGCTATCCAAACCCATTCTTCAATAAACTTAGGAGTTGTACCTAGTAGTCAGAGCGTCCACCTCACGACTGAAAGGTCGGGGTTTCGATTCTCGACCCACTATAGGAACAATTTCGTGTCTTTGAGCAAGACACTTAACTCTGCATTAGCTGGGGTAATTGAGGGTGTGTGGCCTGGACAGCCGTACGCAGCCTTCAGATGCGCCGCGCAATAGCTGCGGCTGAGCTGTCGGTTGCACATCTGTACCCATTAGGGCAGTTGTAATCAGTTATTATTACTACTACTATGATTATGAAGCTACCAGACAGATAGTACTGCTACAAGCTTATTAGTAAGTAGTATATATTTCTTACCTATGTGAATAATCTACCAGAAAATCTAATTTGCGCCAACTTCATCACCGGTTGGAGCCGCCTGCTGCTGCTGCTGCTGCTGCACTACCTGGATGACGAAGCCCCTGGGAATCGGGCATTCTTTGATCCTCATCCGGTCAGTCAGCTGCCTGCCGTAGCAGTACCACCGCTGGCTGCCGAGACTCGCGCCGCCGCCAGACGTCACGTGACGCTCCAATCTTCGCTTAGCCTTAGCAACCGTGTCCTCAGATGACACCTGCAGCCGGATGTCCCGGCCGTTATTGGATAGTCTCAGCTTCAGATTCACCGGCGCTACTGGCGGCTGCTCGGCGGTTGAATCGTCGAGATCGTTGCGAGCGGCGTCGTTGCCGCCGCCGTTGCTATAGCTACCGTCAGCGTCATCGCCGCCGCCGCCGTTGCCGCCGGAGTTATCGAGAGTTGGCGGCGGAGAATCCGCTAGATTTGACGGCGCCGAGAGCACGTACAACGGCAGCTGGTATCGGGTCCCGAGCTCGTCGTAGCTGTCCGTTAAAAGGCCTCTGGGCAGCATAATGCCCGCGCCGCTTATTATAGCCTGTAGTAGTTTTCAATAAAATTAACGAGCATGTCTGCGTGTTACTACTTACAGTACGCCAAAAAGAACATACATAGTTTTTCCACAGTAGACAGCAGGCATTTAAATTATTTTCCTGGTGTTTTTATTAAGAAAAACTATTCATTAACGCAATGGTTTGACAAACACACCGCAATAGCACTGAGAGTGGCCTTCAATAGGAACAATGACAAAAGGTGGATTTAAAGACTGTCTGTCTGTCTGTCCGTCCCAGTGTCTGTCTGTCCGTCCCAGTGTCTGTCTGTCCGTCCCAGTGTCTGTCTGTTTGTCTGTCCGTCCGTCCGTCCCAGTGTCTGTCTGTCTGTCTCAGTGTCTGTCTGCCTGTCTGTCTGTCTTCTTGTCTGCCTGTCTGTCTATTTAACTTTACCTCCTTTCACTAAAGTAGCCAACAACAGAACAATCCAATCCCAATCAGCAAGCCAGAGACAACCGACTGTCAGAGCACATCACCTGAGCCAGCTCGTGATCGCTAGCCTCCATAGCGCAGGCGGCCGCTCGCAGGGCGTCCCAAATTTCGCGCCTGCCATCAAAAGCGGGCGCGGTGTCCCAGAACTCCTCCCGCTTGCTGCGCAACTGGCTGGGCGTCAGCGGCTGGTCTGAAGTCCATCGGATTCGTTCGCGACGGAGTGGCTGATTTTTGCCCGCAGTTGCCGGCACTGTTGATGAGGCTACAGCGGAGACTGCGCCTGTAGTTGTTGAGCCAGGATTGCCTTGAGGATGCGGGCACGGCTGCTGCTGTTGCTGCTGGTTGTCATGACGATGATGGCGGCCGCGGTGGTGCGAGGACTGATGCTGCTGGCCGGGCTGCTGGTTGCCTGCAGGTGAATTAGATGGAATTTTTAGTATACAGGATGTAAACCGATTTGGCTTTTATGCTTTGACAGAAACAGATGGAGTGGCAAGGTAAGGGGCAACTGGAAGGGAAGCGGCGGTGGCCTGCCAACTGGGGATTAGGGAGGCTGGCCCAGAAACTGAGGATCTGGGAGGCTGGCCCAGCTACTGAGGATCTGGGAGGCTGGCCCAGCAACTGAGGATCTGGGGGGCTGGCCCAGCATCTGAGGATCTGGGAGGATGGCCCAGCAACTGAGGATTTGGGAGGCTGGCCCAGCAACAGAGGATCTGGGAGGCTGGCCCAAAAAACTGAGGTTCTGGAAAAGTGGCCGTGTCCCAGCAACTTGGGAATTTTATTAGTATAGACAAAATGTCATCTTTTGTTTTATTAAAAAGTTGACTGTATAAGGATCAGTGGTATCAGTAGTATCGGTAGATTTCGATATGAAGTGTCAGAGGCAGCAATTAATTAGGATAGTGAGCTTAAAAGTTCTGTTTCTGTTAAAGCTACAGAAATTAGCCTGGGGCATTGCGAGTTTCATTTATGACAGGAAATTAAATAGAACCCAGGCCATAAAACATTGCCCTCTTAAAGCTGTTAACTAGATAATAGCCTGATTCAAGTTTTCGGATTTTACTTATGCTCTGCGTCTAGAAATATATTTTGATTGAATTTAACAAACTTTTAACTGTGAATATGTTCAAGTTTAATAGTGGGAGTTGTCTAAAGTCACTAATGGATCGAGGAGGGTTCGGCTGAGGTCAATGACTGATGGAGTAAGAAGGGTTCAACTGGGGTCACTGACAGATGGACTAAGAAGAGTTCAACTGAGGTCACTGACTGATGGATTAAGGAAGGTTTAACTGAGGTCACTGACTGATGGACTGAGGGTTCAACTGAGGTCACTGACTGATGGACTAAGAAGGGTTCAACTGAGGTCACTGACTGATGGACTAAGGAGGGTTCAACTGGCGTCACTGACTGATGGACTAAGAAGGGTTCAACTGAGGTCACTGACTGATGGACTAATAAGGAGTTCGACTGAGGTCACTGACTGATGGACTAATAAGGAGTTCGACTGAGGTCACTGACTGATGGACTAATGAGGGTTCAACTGAGGTCACTGACTGATGGACTAATGGGGGTTCAACTGAGGTCACTGACTGATGGACTAATGAGGGTTCAACTGAGGTCACTGACTGATGGACTAATGAGGGTTCAACTGAGGTCACTGACTGATGGACTAAGGAAGGTTCAACTGAGGTCACTGACTGATGGACTAAGGAAGGTTCAACTGAGGTCACTGACTGATGGACTAAGGAAGGTTCAACTGAGGTCACTGACTGATGGACTAATGAGGGTTCAACTGAGGTCACTGACTGATGGACTAAGGAAGGTTCAACTGAGGTCACTGACTGATGGACTAAGAAGAGTTCAATTGAGGTCACTGACTGATGGACTAAGGAAGGTTCAACTGAGGTCACTGACTGATGGACTAAGGAAGGTTCAACTGAGGTCACTGACTGATGGACTAAGGAAGGTTCAACTGAGGTCACTGACTGATGGACTAAGGAGGGTTCAACTGAGGTCACTGACTGATGGACTAATGAGGGTTCAACTGAGGTCACTGACTGATGGACTAAGGGTGAATCAGCTGAAGACACCTGTGTGCTATGAATGGTGTGGAATACGAGGAAATCGAAGCTATTTCGATTCGATTTGCGGTGCTTTCGCCCATAGACCGACACCAACAGCTTGAATTGGTAATCAATAAACGGTGTCTCAAAATCAAAACGCTATATTAATGACTGAAGCGAAAACATCTATTAAAGTTCGGCAGATAACGCGGCCATCAATGAACAATCGAGGTGACAAGCACATTCTATATGCGCTTCTGCTAGTTTGCCTAGTTGCATCTCTCAGTTTGTCCCAGTCTGTCGCATCGGCTCTGATATGCCAATTGAACACGCAGCTTAGTGAAGAACAACTATGCCAAAGCGTCCTAGTGACGTCATTCTGCACGGCTGTGGCAACAGTGGCCGGAGTTGCACTGCAGGTAGTCACAGCTAGTAGTATTCGTAGAAGAAATAGCCTAAATCAAGTCAACAGTGCCTCAATTCGTTGGTATATTGGCGCTATCTGTCTGTCCATCTCGACTATTGCTCTAGCTATCACGTCGCTGGTTACAACGCTGCTGCTAGGGCTGGACTACACCAGTATGCAAATTCATCAGCTTCTATTAGATAATAACGTCACTCGAGTGCCTCTGCTAGCTGGTGACGCACTGATAGTTCGACAGCACAACTGTCTGGATCCGCTGAGCCTAGCCAAGAAAGCTTCTACTGCTAGTAGTATCCTATTCTCTGGGTTCGATGTTGCACTATTTGAGAAAACAAAGGACGCCTGCCCAGGCGAGTCTGCCGCATTCATGCGTTTACAACTAAATGTGATTGCGTTCAATGCCTGCCTAGTGACTATTTTGCTACTGGCTGGTGTCAGACAGGCAGCTCTGGCATGGATGCAGATGCTGTTGCCATGGATACAGCCGCATCAACAGCAACAGCAGCAAGTGGAGCAGCTTAATCTACAGGAAATGGCGCCAATGGTTGCTAATATGCCAGCAATAGCCAGCAATACTGTCTGATCGATTTTTTATGAACTGCATAATGCGAAGAAAGGATGGAAACTAAACAGTCAATAATTTTATTTTTCCAATAGAGAAAGATGTGCATTTTTTTTCAAACAATGCCACGCAACTTAAAGCAGACTTTTGATTAGTAATTATGCAAGATTAACCATATTACACTAATTTTAAATGTGTAATTTTGCTAATTAGCAAAATATTTCTTCCAATAATAATATAAAAAGGAATTATTAGCTAAAATAAACAAAATATGAAAACACCAACATTAAATGGTTTTTATTCTTCATACCATGCATAAAGCATATATGAAAGTAAACAAAAAGTAAGTAATAATTTTAGGTCCCTACCCAAGCTATATTTTATTATTGTCTAGCAACTAACACAAAAGTGATGCTGCCTACTCTGCTAATTATGTAGGCATGTACTCAAATATCTATACACAACCTTATGAAGTTTACCCAGTTAAAAAAACATAGTTTTCTACAAAAATTGACAAAACTATATTTAAAGAGCATTTAGCAACATAGATCTACTCTGCATGCTATTTAAATCTTTTCTTTCTTTCTATTTTTCTATTTTTTCATTTTATTTAATTGAAAGTTTTATGTTTCTATCTATCCTATGGCTCATTCCATATAAGCATGGTCGTAACATGACAGGTTATTTTTACTTATAAAATGAAATCTAATAATAGAATATACTAAACCAATATTTTAAATGAAAGATTATTTTGTCTAGAATATATTTATAGAGTTTCATATAGATATCATCATTAGTATAGATGCTATTAAACCTTAAATGACACTTATGGTCGTAACGACAGGATTTTTGACATATAGAAACTAAAAGGTAAAAGTCTTATAACATTTTTCATTTTTGATATTTTGCAATACATTTTTAAAATTTGACTAAGAACATCTTTAGAAATCATACTCTTTTATTAGAATATATAAACTCAAAAGGCAACAAAGATACAAAAGAAAAGGCAGCCTTATGGTCGTAACATTATGGTCGTAACATATTTTTTTCTGTCAATTCAGTAACTTTGAGGTACTAATACATTAAAAATATAATAGATTATTTGGTCACCAATGCTTTTATCTGATGATGCAAGTACTATACTTTTATCTATAGTTTGTTTCAACCTTCAAAAGCTTTCTATTTGTTTTTAAAAGGTACAAAATCTTAATGATGTCTTTTGCTTCGAAAAATGTCCAAATTTTTACAAAAATGACTTTTTGCCAATTGATAACATACTAATCCAACATTTTACCATTCCTTTATTCTTAGATTGTATATATTGCACAATATAAACATTTGGTAAAAAATAGGCTAATTAGGCAATGGCAAGCAAAAATAGACTTTTTTCTATTTTCCAAATATGTCCATCTTATATGGAATGAGCCCTAGATGTACTTCCTTAATTTTTTTACTACTTTGTTAACTTGGTTTGCAACATATCTGCTTTGGCTATCTTGTTGCTTGGGCAGATTAGCTAGGTATTGCTTATATATAGACTTGCATATACATTTAGTATTTCTTTAGGGTTTGGTCATAATATTTTAAATTATATAGCAAAACTATAAGCCTTTTTGTTTTCAAGTGCCAAAGACCAATGGTTATAGTACAAACATAAAAATAATTATTGTTAAGTCTACTTTCCTTACAATTTGTTTATGCTTGGTTGATTATTGGTTTTGCAAAATATTGTATTGGCTATCCTATTAGCTAGCTAGATTAGCAAGGTTGGTAAGTGTTACATATCCATGAAAAATAGATAGGCAAGTTCAAATTTATAAAGACTAATATATAATATATGACAAGGTCTAAATGTCCTATGATATGATACAATA
Organism: Macrostomum lignano; assembly: GCA_002269645.1. NCBI lineage: Eukaryota > Metazoa > Platyhelminthes > Macrostomidae > Macrostomum > Macrostomum lignano. The sequence goes on along the minus strand of NIVC01002511.1, from coordinate 53,698 downwards.
GTACTTTGATAGATTATATTTGTTACAGAATTCCAAACCAAGTATAAATTCTTATTTTCTTGTCTTACATATGTCTTATTATATATACGACATCTTATTACATATATGATATATATAATTTATATATACGTTTTATATTTTAACTCTGTCTTTTAGAATTGTATTTGTAAATATATTTTCTAGCCTTAAATCTCATATGAGTGTCTTTGTGTTCTTCATATTTTATGTAAAAATGTACCTCTTTTAACAAAAAGTAAGAAAATAAATGCTAACAAAAATATATAATACAATTTTTTGTTAACCAATGCATTTTCTCAATCATAAGATCTTGTCAGGGCCAATTCAATTCACCTTAATTTGATACACCATTATAAATGAAAAAACTGTATGTACAAAGGCAAGTCAAGATAGTCTTGAAGAATTTTAAAAGAGCCTAAGTATAGAACAAAGGGAGAGAGAGAAAAAATAGACATGGCACTACTTACAGTACTATGAGCTCATGCTCCACCCCATTGCCAGCTAGCTACATATTCAAGTTGGGTTTATGCATTCTAATATACCGATATGATTGAAGCTTTATATATCCAACAAAACAGAGTATACAAAATATAAAGCATCTATAAAAATATTTTTAATATTCATATAATATAGTATAACAAAATGAAAGAATTTAAAAACTAATTTCTAGGAAACTAGATAGTTATATAATGATGGCTATTACAATTTGTTATCTTCAATGAATTTTTTGTAAGGCTTTCTTAATATTCATTTCATGATTAGAACCCTCTAATTATAGGCCTAGTCTACATAAAATGAAAAAGCATATCAGTTTATTTATTTGTCAAATAACAATTTTTTTAATATCAATTTTCAAATAATTTTTTAATACACCCTTTAGTTTCAATAAAAGACCAATTAAAAAATTGATATTTTGTCAAGTTTTGACAGAATTTTTGTAAAGTATATGGGTATTTCTAATTTTCTACAAAAATGGGACAATGGAAAAATTTAGCTTAACACACTTTACTAAATCTCTAAGGTTTGTATGTCCATAATGCTCTAGAGATTGCAATTCTTGACCAATTTTGATTGCGTTTTTGCAAAAAGATGCAAAATTAAGTACTAAAATCATGCTTTTAGATAAAACTATTGAGGTTTTAACACAATAAAAGTAACACCACACTAGTTATAGAAATATACAATGAAAAACTCTAAAGTGCTTTTAAGTTGTATAACCTAGCAATCTTGTGGATGTCTGCCCTCCCAGATTTCAACTTTATTAAGTCTTTTTGTTTTCACTGTTTTACAAATCTTCCAAATAAACTACATGTATTGAATACTAAATAGTACTAAATAGTTAAAACTTTTTGTCTTTAAAAGGGTTAATTTTAAATATTTGACCTTATATTTAGAATGACCAAATGATCCAAAGATCGAGGCAAATGAGACTTGCAAAATTCAACTTTCAATATATAATAATAATGATAATATCTATCTGTCTATCTACTTATACTAAAACTGACGCAATGTTTGTCTGTATGTATGTTGCAATTTTTCTCTTAGACTAATTGCAAGTCAGCATTGAAACTTATATGGGAAAACTTCAAATTTTCTGGATTAGGTTTAAGGCTATTTTAATTTTTAATTTTCACATTTTAACATCCCTAAAAAAGTAGAAAACTGCTTTTTTAACCCTTAATAACCTTCTTTGGCCACACTGCCTGGGGCTGCAGCCAATTTGTAAAAAAAACCACCCCAACCATTGCTCGCGGGTCCTGTGTATTGGGAGGGGTACGTGTGTTCTGCATTCAATGGAAATAAAACCCCCACATGTTAGGGGTGCAGTCTATTTAATGATTCCCCCAGAATGGGGGTTAGGCTTAGGCTGAGTGTACATAGCAATGTACAGTGTAAACAGATAGATAGGATAGTGTCAAGATTGAATTGGTTTTATTATTGGCCCTGTATATTCATACATGTGCAATAGTCGCCCGATCCAGCCAACTGATTTGGTGGCCAACCAAGGAAGTTGCAAAAATGCCCACCCAAAAAAACATTAAGTAGTAGTACTAAGTTGCTGACAAGGTATTTTGGCTTTATAAGACAGTTATAGTTACTCTTGTTGTTTACCCAAAGTTGTGTTAATTGTGTTTTTTTATATGTAAGTCGCATTTTTGGCCAAAAACTACATCACATTTTTGTTAAAACTAAGTCGCACATAGAGAAATGTAGAGAAATGTAGAGAAATGTAAGTTTGGAAATAGAGACACAACTGCACAATCTAAGCTATGGGGATAAGCTAAAAATTATTGACATGGATCTATGTGGATAAAATTGGAATTATTGGCAAGGGACCATGGGGATAAGCATTTCAAAAGTATATATCTATGGAAACAAAAAATTTAATTTTACCAAAACATCTGTAAAATGAGCCATGTCTCACTAGAGTCTTGTGTCTAAAAATTAAGTAGGCCCTAGCTAAGAGCTTTTTCTTCATTTTTGGCTTGATAGATGCAGAAAAGTGGGAAAATGCAAAAAAATGATGTATTGGACCAAGGATCAGAATAAAGTACCGCATGATACTCATATTTTGGTATTGGACTAACAAATATTGCCAATATCTTTTAGAGTATTAGTACTAGAATATTGAAAAACTACCAAAAACTACATCACATTTTTGTTAAAACTAAGTCGCACATAGAGAAATGTAGAGAAATGTAGAGAAATGTAAGTTTGGAAATAGAGACACAACTGCACAATCTAAGCTATGGGGATAAGCTAAAAATTATTGACATGGATCTATGTGGATAAAATTGGAATTATTGGCAAGGGACCATGGGGATAAGCATTTCAAAAGTATATATCTATGGAAACAAAAAATTTAATTTTACCAAAACATCTTTTGCCATAAATTCCTTCATTGAAATGGGCTGCACCTTACCTAAATCTAAATGACTTGCACCATGTCAATAATTCCCAGCTTATTCCAAAATTACAAAAAATAACTTTCAGGGCTATAGCAATTGGTAATTTGGTCTACCTAATTTTTACTTCTTAGGCCAGTAACCAGTCATTTTGCCCATAAACCATTTTGGCCATGGACATTTTGCCCCTAGACCATTTCGCCCATAGACCATTTCTCCCACAGACCATTTTGGCCATGGACTGTTTTGCCTCCAATTTGGACCAGGGTTGAAATAAACAAAGTCATGAGCTGAGAGTATGCAAGATAAGACAAAAGTGCGAAGAGCACTGCTGACAACCATGCGCACAACGATACAATTTTACAACTTTAAAAAAACTTGTTTCAATTTAATTCACAATTGGCCAGGGTCAAGATCGTGTACCCCTGTACGCCGGAACAAAAATTGCTTTCGTAGCTTATGCATGCCAATGTACACCAACGAACTCTTTATTGCATACAAAAATATGCCAAAATAAAAATTACAAATTACAACTAATATTAAAAGCTTGCAAAATTTTAATATTCAAACAACCTATGTGTTAAAACTGAAAATCTTTTTACTAAACTGTAGAGAACTAGTTCATTTTAACTATTTTTGTTTTACTTTTACTTTCTTGGAAAAGTTAAACCCAGTTATTTTAATTTAGTTTTCCATTTTTTTGTAAAGGGCTGGCTATTCTTTTTGATCAAAATTTTGCAAAGTATGCTAATTATGTAGATTGATTGTTGGGACTTGAAACTTTTGGTCCCACTTGCTGGTCTCAGCAATCTCTATACGCCAAGCTGTATGCCAAGAGGGCACGCCAGGCGCTTTTGTACCAAGTTGTATGCTAATGTGTAATCTAGGTCCCTCTATGCTGGAAAATTTTGGCGTACATGTATACTATCTTGAGTTTGGACAATTGGTAGGCACCCGACAACAACCGGCTAGCTAGGCCAAAAGCTTACAAAATCATTGGGCTAACTAGCAGGAAAGCGTGCTCTCAAGCTCTTGCTTCTCCTGGCTAGACGGGCCCAAAGCACGCTCCTATATAATCAAATGGGCACAATTGTAATAAACAAAATTGCAATAACACAATAGCACAATTGTTGTGGCAACAATTCAGATCAAATTTTATTACAAATTAAACCAAAAAATTAGCATTGAAAAAGGAAAATAAAGATACATATGGGCATTTCCGCTAATTAGGCACTATCGGAAAATTACACTTCAACAAACAGAAAATGATGAATTGTAGCTTAAGCCAGCTAATTGAAGTCAAACAAGGACTTAAACTGAAAAATACAACCACTTTTGCTCAATTTAAAGCTATTTAAAGATTGTTAATCGCAAAATTAATGTTGAATAAACCATTTTAAACTTACGTAAACGCCACTTTTTTGGATGTCCAAACACACAATTTCTAACTTCAACATTGAATAAAAGAGCGAAAAAAACATTCTTGATAGTAATTCTCTTTGTTTCATGAAAAAACACATTAAACTTTGTTAAAATCATTCCTTTTCGTCACAACACCTGCAAGAAGTCATTGATTTTTGTCAGTTTTCTTGCTATACCAAAAATTATAAACGGTAAGTTTTTGTATCGTTTGTACTCATGTTGTACCCTCTCATTTACTCATAAGGCTTTCAATCTACACGTTTTTTAGCTTAAATGAAGGAAAACATCTTTGCGATGATGTATCAGTATATTTTTTAGCAATAGAATTTGCTTAATACATTTTTCTAAGACATTAATTTTTTTTCGATGTGACATCTTAACCACAAGATTGTACTCATGTTGTACCCAATAATTTTTTTTAGTGCTTTTCATTAGCTGAAAACGATATATTTATGGATTGCCGACATACAGAGCTTCACAAAAAGTGGTCTGCTGAACCTTAATCTGTCAAAATACCTTAAATATTAACATTTAAATGTAGTAAGCACACTACTTACACGAGATGTATTTTCATGTTGTACCCTTTATTTTATTTTTCGCTAGTTTTTTTCTCAAAATCAGTCTTACAAGACTATCATTAAGTATAAAAGCTGGAAAATAAAACAGTTTCACATTAATTTCTTGTTTATTTATCAATAAAAATGTAATTTACATTTTGCACTATAGTATGTAGATATTAATTTACATAGTACTAAATCAATTTTCCCCACATTTACTTGTAATATTGCTTCAGAAAAACTTTCTCTAGATTGTGGAAGCATATGCATTTCTTGCTGCTTGCAAAGTTGCACTGGAACTTCTGAATAATTACGGTGATCGGCTAGTTACTGAAAAGTAAAATTAGAGATTTACGTTCGGTATATCGCGCAGAAAAAACATTTTGACAAAGTTAAAAAATATCGTATGAACTTATGCGCAAAAATAACAAAATCTGAATTAAAAAGTTGATTAAAAGCATTAAGAAACAATTAAAAAATTATTGACTGAAAGAAAGTTAATTATAAGCAAGCAATTACGCCTCAATATAAAATTTTATGCTCCTACGGTATTAATCGTCTTCTTAGATCAGTATAACTTTTATCGGCAACTTTTATTATTACCAGAAAATTTCTTGTGCTTCTACAAGATAAAAAAAGAAATTTAATAACAAATTCTAGTTAGATTTCCTGTTTTCAACATTTTTCTTCTTCTTTGCACACTCGGACACAATTTGTGTCCCTATTTGGCGGAAATGCCCATATATAGCTGTATCTCTAAAATACATAATCATCATTTTGGCCGAAACACCCATTGCCGAACTGGTTTATCAGTGAAATGGACTATGGATGAAATGGTCTAGGGGGGAAATGTACATGGCCGAAACAGTTTGGGGGCAAAACAACCGGAATTCCTTAGGCCTACTCTAAGAATGTTTCCATGCTAAGAACAAAAAGATAATTTACATGTCGCCACACCAGCATGACACCTTTCCCCACAACAGCTTTTGGAATTGGCAATTTGCAATAGGGCCCTATATTTTGTCATTGACACAAAAATATTTGCAGTAAGCATTGCTATCAATAGAATAATTTTAGGTAGGGCTTAATTAATAATTGTAACATTTGATTTGTTTTTTTATGATAAGTCATAAAAATTACAGAAAAAAATAGAAAATACTTCTGGTATTTTATTTATCCTACCTCTAGACGAAGACCGTTGGTGATAAGAACTTTCCGAGACTTCAATATCATCAGGGTTTCCTCTCAAGCAGTTTCCCATGTGTCAATTGAATCATGACAGTGGGAACAAACCAGAAAAAATGACGCAGATTCTGCGCTCTATTTAATCACTTTTAGCTAGGGCAACTTGAAATATTGCAAAAATGAATCGCTAAAAATACAGCTAAACGAATATTTCACCGAAACACACTAAAACACTTAGTATTAAAACCCCAATTTGTTCCTAGACTTTACTCGCGAATTTTCTGAGAAAATGAACATTTGAAAGTTAAACTATTGTTTTGAAATCAAATTCTAAAATATTAGAAGGCTGTTTGCTTGAACTTTGTTTTTAGTTTTTGCACCTAATAAAAAAGCATTTGTAGAAAATTTGTTAATACACAAAAATCAAAAATATTACAAGATAATGAGAATAGGAGAGCTGTCATTTTTCGGGCAAAATTTAATTAGGTTTTTATATTTTTTTTACATTTTCGTTGCTTTTGCGCTGGTCAAGCTGGACTACCTGTCACTAGATTCACCAAAATCTTAATTGACACTCAAAATGTAGTTAATACCGGATTACGTGATATTTTCAAAACATATATTCTTTCTTCGAAACACTAAGTTTTCTTACAAATTCTTTAAAGCTCAATCTTGAGACATCCATTAATCTGGTATCCCTAATCCTTAATAGCAGAACAATTGTGTTTTGTCAATAGTCACCATATTAAAGCGTGATGACTTGATAGTTCTGACGTCTTCTGTGACTTGTAGCCTCTAGATGGCAAAATTATCATACTATGTAGTAGGCCTAGCTACAGTTAAAGTAACCCTAGCCTAACTTTATTTTGCCACTTGATTGCATATTTAGGCCGGTTGGATATTTTATTCTTCCAACAGCTACCTGTTAATTCAGTTTTTATTGTTTTTAGAAGTTTTCAAGGGCTTGATACAATGACAGCAATATCAAAGTAAGTATTAATGTCATTTTCCTGATCAATGCTTTAGTTGGATATATTTTTAATTCTTAATACCAGTGTTGGGCACACATCCAATACTCCGATAGTATTGCCAATACCATTTGAGTATTGGAATATCAGACCTCATTACTTTTTTTTCTTATTATTGGACCTTGGTATTGCCGATACATTTTCTTAAGTCTGATAATCCAATACATTTAATCAAACTAATAGTAATAAATTCAAAAATTTAATTTAGTGAAAGTCAAATAATATCTTATTTCTAATTAATGAGTTGGAGTTTTTGCATATCATGCACATTATTATTTTTGTATTATCTATCATGTAATCTTTTCATCTTAATGTACTATGTAGGTGCAAATGCGGCAATTTCTTAGTTTCCCGTGTTTAATTATAACCCCACCCCCCACCACCCTTGAATAGAGGGCGAAATAATTCCATAAAATAATTAAACGCGGGAATCTTTAGGATTGCCGCAAATGCTACTATAAATATAATAAAATTTATTACAATATTTTGCCCATTTAATCTTCTTCTCTGGTCAGCCATGTCTCACTAGAGTCTTGTGTCTAAAAATTAAGTAGGCCCTAGCTAAGAGCTTTTTCTTCATTTTTGGCTTGATAGATGCAGAAAAGTGGGAAAATGCAAAAAAATGATGTATTGGACCAAGGATCAGAATAAAGTACCGCATGATACTCATATTTTGGTATTGGACTAACAAATATTGCCAATATCTTTTAGAGTATTAGTACTAGAATATTGCTTTAAAATGATACTTTTTAAAGTATTGTGCCCAATACTGTTTTATACATTTGTACATTTGGTATTATAGTTTTGATAATTATTCTATTAAGGCTTAACATTTTAAAATTTATACAGAGAAAAAAAATAAGTTTAATGTATATAGATTTATTTTTTATATTTTTTACTTTTGGCTTTTTAAATATGATTTATATATTTCCCTATTGGAATAAGTTAAAAAAACCCACATGTGTGACATTAATACAAAAAGTAGTTTGAATGTATAAAATCAAGATAAAGTCAAAAGTAAAAAAAGTGCTATGCAACCCATAGTCTGGATTGTATATTAGTGTATGCTGGGTTTAATGCCAGAAAAAAATGACAAAACCTTGTTTGTTTTGCCAATACAAAAAAATGCCATTCGATACAATGTATCTGCTGTGTTATATATACTGGGATATGTCTTAATGTACGTTGAAAAATGATAAGACCCTTATTGTATGCCAAGAAAAAATCTAACGCAGTATGGCACAAGACAAAAAATTGAGACAATTTGGTGCAAGACAAAAGCTTCCAACAAGACAATATATTCTTTGATAAAAAATTCTATCAAAGCATTTCTAAAGCATATTTTAAATTATATTTAAATTATATTTGAAGGCATATAATTTTTATCAGCACTTTTTGCTTGCTAGTTCTAGTATATTTATGGCTTTTTTAATTAATTTACATTAATCTTGCATTTTCTATAAAACAGAATCAATTACAAGTTTTCTTGGTATTTTTCAAATGGAAAATTATTGATTTTGTATTTTTTTAAAAGTTGCAATATATGGCGATAGCTTACTTTTTTATAAAAATAGTTCTGGCGCATGACACACTATAAGTAAACTTTTTTGATAAGATTCATTCTAGCACAGGTGTACCATAATCCTGACTATGGTTAGACTTTACACTCAGTTTTAAGTGATGCTAAATAGGTTAAATATGTTATTCCTATTTTGTTACACCTGAATTATGCTTTTAATGCTGTTATCTATCAATTATAATGTGTTGTAGCCCTTAACACACAATATTGCCTTTTATTACAATGCAATATCCATAGTCTAAATTATGCTTGGTGCATGTCCAAACAAAAATTGAATATTTACAAATGGATGCCAAAAATTTTCATGCCTATATTGTCATATTTATGTGAGTGTTAACTATTCAATAAATTACCTTTTTTGCATTGCAACAATAAATGAACTTTTTTATATTTCTTATTTTTCTTATTTTGTATATAAAGAATCTTTTTTGGTAGATAGTTTGGTTACTTTTTTATCTCTCTGGCCTTTACTATCCTTAGGAAAAAAGTTTATATATATAAACATTTGTAAAAATGCTTTTTTACAACCTTAAAAACTAGAAAGCTTAAATTTTTCATTTAAAATGAACTTGAAAAAATACACTTAAAAAACATTAAAATTATTTTTTTCATTTACAAACTTATAACAAACTTATAACTTATAACTCTTACATTCAACTCCAAATTTTTGGGTGTATACTACATGATTCAGAATGTGATGCAATATTGAATCTATAAAATACAATACTGGAAATATTTTAAATGCAATGGACAACTATCTACATTTTTTAACTTATTCCAATAAGGATTTATATTGGCTACTAGACATTTTAATTTGTTAAATAACTATATTTATTAAAGGATGCTTTTTAATTAAAGAATCCTCAATAATAAGTATTATTGAGAAATAAAAATCAGTAAAATAATATGCTAGAAATCTAAAGCTAGGCTCTAATTTTTTGTGTGTGACTTTTTCCATTGGATATTCCATTATAATTTTGATTAGATATTCTGTCAGATAATGTGTCAGTCTATAAGACTTAATATTCTTTTTAATTCTTATCATATTTGTATTTTAGCATAAGATCCTTATCTAGGTTTTTTGCTAGTGCTAAGGCTTTTAGTTAGTGCTAAGATATAAATTTGCATCTAAGGTCCAATTGTTGGATATTTAGAAATTTAGGATATTATTTAGCATTTCTATTGTACAAAAACCTAAAAAATACTTAGGATAGGTTTTTTGCTTAAAACAAAATTTAATCCAAAGTCTAATTTAAACTCTAAAGCCCTATTTTAGCCAAAGTCTAAACTATATTGGATATAGATGCCTCCTTCTGTTACAGCAGACTGCTAGTATATTAGACCATGTTTGCATTACCTGGGCCAATCTATGCCAATGCTAGACTTTATCTACAATAATGGCTATTGGCTATAATAGGGATTTAAAGTTATAATTTTAAAACTCAAGATATTATATTATCCCTATTGTACAAAAAATAAACCTAGGTCCTTATATAGCAATCCAATGTTGATAACATTAACTAATATTCCTAATGTCTATTTGATATCTATATATATCAAGATATCTTATAATTAAACATATGTATTCTGCCAATATATAATGTAATTAAATGTACATATCATAAATGTATTTTTTTTCAATAGCCATTCTAGATTACTATATGGGTTACTTGTTATATTATAGATATATAGATCTATAATTATAAGTTCTACTCTTTTATAATAAGTGTTATTGCAAGCAGTTTAATAGTATGTACAAATAGATATATACAATACAATGAGCTCTATGATCCTAAGGTCAATTTTATTTATAGCCAATTTTTTGGTGTCTAAAAAATGGTACATATATTAGCATGCAATAATACTTTTTATATCTTGAAAATTTCGAATATATTGTTATGCAGTTGAAGTATTTATTAATATTACAATATACAAATAATGTAAAACTAATATATATGACAAATATTGCCTCTACTATAGCAAATAGAGGTCTATGTCAATAGCATCTGACTTGTAGATAATGAAAATAATTGGTATACCTATATGCTTAAATATGTTTAAGATCCTCAGCTGAAGAAATCATTAAATTCAAATTATATAAAAGTCTATTTATGTTGTTCAAAGAATAAAAAACACAATTTTAGGATACATATTCTTTTAACTATAAAAATGTTCTTATGATTTCATACAACCATGAGCCTTGAATCCAAGTTTGTCTATGCATTTATGCATTCAATATAGTGTCCATACATTTTTTGAGATGCTCTAGTAGGTTTTATCATAATGGTTTTTTAGGCTTATAGTATACATGTACAAAGAGATATTTGTGACATTTATTGGCTTCATGTTATATAATCCATATACTAATCTTGTACTGCTTGTCTAATTGATGTTTTAAGAACTGTCTAGCTTTTTTCTTTAAATTAGCTTTAAAAATAATGGTTCTATATTTTGAGTTATATTGTAGATTTTATTTTTTATTAATAAAGTATAGTTTTTGCTGATTAAATATTATTTTCAAAATGCATAGATTATGTTTTGCTAGCTGTTAGTATTTAAGTTTATAAAGTGAAAAATAATATGATTTTGTATTGTTTACAAAATTAAAGTTTCACATTTTTACTTAGTTCAATTATATTTCTATAATAGCATAGCAGTACCTGTGTAGACAAAAATTTTCTGACAAGGCAATTATGTAGCACTTGTTAGATAATGAGGCAATTATGTAATTGTCATAGTTTTTCTGTCATTAACTCATAACATTTTAATTTTAAATCATGATAGTGCAGCTTTTCTAAAGACTAGCATCTGCCTCCTTAGCCCATGGATTTGCAGCATTAAAAAATTGTCTCTAATGGAGCTTATATTGAGGCACCTGTTTTAATATAGTTAAACCTTATTATTTTGTCTGACTAGTGACTAGTAATAATATGTGGAGTTGTAACATGTTTACAACTGGACAGTTTTGGTTCCCAATCGCAGATGTTACACATCACAAACTTATTTTCTATATATTATTAAAATCATCGCAGTTTTGACTGGGTGGAAATCTGCGACCCCCGAACCCGGGTGCCAATGTTTGTTCACTTGGAGTCTGGCGACTGCGTGGAGCTGCTGCCCGACGGGTCCAGGGTGAAACAGCTGGACCGCAATCAGTGGTGGGAGTTTTACGACACTGGCACTGGTCGATATTATTACTACAATTATATGACCGAAGCTACGCTGTGGCAGAAGCCGCCTTATGCTGATATTATACCTCTGGCTAAGATACAGGTGAGGTGTCTGCGTTTTAATAACTTGGCTAACTTCATTATGTTAATGCTTTCTTTAAAAACCCGACTTGTTACTTCTTATTTTCCTCTTTCAGAGCTCTCGACTGCAGCAGCAGCAGCAGCAGCCGCATAGCAGGCACTCTAGTAGACACTCTAGTAGTTTAAACTCTGGGACACAGACTCCCGTATTGTCGGATCAGGTATTTTACTGCCTATATTTGTCTTCATTTTTACCTTGCTCTCTTCTCATCCTCACTCCACTCATCTCTCTTCCCATCTCATCTCGTCTCTTCTTTCTATGTTCTCCTCTCTCTTCTCCATGTTCTCTACTCTCTCCTCCATGTTCTCTACTCTCTTCTCCATGTTCTCTACTCTCGTCTCCATGTGCTCTATTCTCTTCTCCATGTTCTCTACTCTCGTCTCAATGTTCTCTACTCTCTTCTCCATGTTCTCTACTCTCTTCTCCATGTTCTCTACTCTCTCCTCCATGTTTTCTACTCTCTTCTCCATGTTCTCTACTGTCTCCTCCATGTTCTCTACTCTCGTCTCCATGTGCTTTACTCTCGTCTCCATGTTCTCTAATCTCTTCTCCATGTTCTCTACTCTCTTCTCCATGTTCTCTACTCTCGTCTCCATGTGCTCTATTCTCTTCTCCATGTTCTCTACTCTCGTCTCAATGTTCTCTACTCTCTTCTCCATGTTCTCTAATCTCTTCTCCATGTTCTCTACTCTCTTCTCCATGTTCTCTACTCTCGTCTCCATGTGCTCTATTCTCTTCTCCATGTTCTCTACTCTCGTCTCAATGTTCTCTACTCTCTTCTCCATGTTCTCTACTCTCGTCTCAATGTTCTCTACTCTCTTCTCCATGTTCTCTACTCTCTTCTCAATGTTCTCTACTCTCTTCTCCATGTTCTCTACTCTCTTCTCAATGTTCTCTACTCTCTTCTCCATGTTCTCTACTCTCTTCTCCATGTTCTCTACTCTCTTCTCCATGTTCTCTACTCTCTTCTCCATGTTCTCTACTCTCGTCTCCATGTGCTCTACTCTCTCCTCCATGTTCTCTACTCTCTCCTCCATGTTCTCTACTCTCTCCTCCATGTTCTCTACTCTCTTCTCCATGTTCTCTACTCTCTTCTCCATGTTCTCTACTGTCTCCTCCATTTTCTCTACTCTTTCTACTCTTCTAAACTATCAAATTTCACATTTTCCCATTTTCATATCTATCTCCCTGCTCTATCGTACAAGTACGCAGTTTAGGTTCTTGAGTTAATGAAGAAAAATTTATTTATTAATATTTGCTTGCAAATAAGCGGTCTAGTGAATACAAATTGAATATTAAGTGATGTCTGACCGCTTTCCATCTGCAAGTCAGTCGGTAGAAATAAACTTTCAATTCCCCAATCAATTATCAATTTAATTGATAAAACTGATGTATAAATTTTCAATGCAGTCTGCAATTCCCCAAGGAGCCGGCTAAACTTTTGCCTCAAGGCTTAGATGATATCTAACCTATTAGTCATCGCTAACTGACTGTCCTAGCTAGGTGGCTGCTAAATTCGGATCTATTTAGGAGGACAAGATGGAAAGCCAAGTCCCGTTTATGCATTGGGTGCAGAGCCAATCAATCTGTGCCCCGTGACTGACTGATATGGTATTGAGGAGGTAAGATTGCAGGCACCAACGCTAGCCCGCATGTATTTCATTGTAGCGCTCGAATCAGGCAGCTGTTCATCGGCAGCACAGTCTAGCAATTGGTTCTACTAGTAGCAGCGAAAGCAATCGGATTGGCAATAAAAATTGTTCCACTTCGAAAACGCCAACGCAGAGCAGGCGAAGGGAGCGAGCTTCCACCGTTAGCAGCTCCGCCGCTGCTGCAACAGCTGCCGTTCTGGAGTCCTGCAACGAATATTCAATTGGACTGCCGGTGTCTGCCTCATCAAATACCAATAATACAGCATCGTTTAGTCCTGGCTGCGTGCAGGTAGGCTTTGGTTTAACAATCCACCTCTTGTGGTTAAGTAGAATTTTATGAGTAAAATTTGTTAGTTAGTTACTTAGTCAGTTAGTTAGTTAGTCAGTTAGTCAGTTAGTTAGTTAGTTAGTTAGTTAGTTAGTTAGTTAGTTAGTCAGTTAGTTAGTCAGTTAGTTAGTTAGTTAGTTAGTTACTTAGTCAGTTAGTTAGTTAGTCAGTTAGTTAGTTAGTCAGTTAGTTAGTTAGTTAGTTAGTTAGTTAGTTAGTTAGTTAGTTAGTTAGTTAGTCAGTTAGTTAGTTAGTTAGTCAGTTAGTTAGTTAGTTAGTCAGTTAGTTAGTCAGTTAGTTAGTTAGTTAGTCAGTTAGTTAGTTAGTTAGTTAGTTAGTTAGTTAGTCAGTCAGTTAGTCAGTTAGTTAGTTAGTTAGTTAGTTAGTTAGTTAGTTAGTTAGTTAGTCAGTTAGTTAGTTAGTTAGTTAGTTAGTTAGTTAGTCAGTTAGTTAGTTAGTTAGTTAGTTAGTTAGTTAGTTAGTTAGTCAGTCAGTTAGTCAGTTAGTTAGTCAGTTAGTTAGTTAGTTAGTTAGTCAGTCAGTTAGTTAGTTAGTTAGTTAGTCAGTTAGTTAGTTAGTTAGTTAGTCAGTTAGTTAGTTAGTTAGTCGGTTGGTTAGTTAGTTAGTTAGTTAGTCAGTTGGTTAGTTAGTCAGTCAGTTAGTTGGTCAATGGTCAGTAAGTTGGTCAGTTAGTCAGTCAGTTAGTTGGTCAATGGTCAGTAAGTTGGTCAGTTAGTCAGTCAGTTAGTTGGTCAATGGTCAGTAAGTTGTTCAGTTAGTTGGTCAGCTAGTTGGTCAGTCAGTCAGTTGACCTCTGAGCACACTCTCACATTGGGTGTACAGCAGCCCTTACTCTGCCTTCGGGGTCAGCTCTCGCGGTCATAAATCACCCAAGCCTCGCAGACCAGTTTTTCTGCACAAGCCTCAAATTAATGTGGCCGCGCACGAAATTAGAATCGAACCCCGGGCACTTCAGCGTCCGAGTCCGAGTCGTTACTCACTACCCTGCCTCTCATATATCATCTCTTGCGTCTCTTTATATACATAGACGGTCAGCTGGGCGCCTTTCCCTAAGGTGTATTTTATTAATTAAAATAAAAGGTTGATTGTTTTTGTCCAATCGATGCTCTCGGTAAAATTCCATCTTCAATCTCTTAAGCCTCTGTACATCGATGTGTACTTTCTGACCTATTTATTGGGGTATAAAAAATTACTATTTAGTTAACTTCCTGTGGAGTCCGCGACTATCTATGTAGTTCTTCTATACAGCCCGTGACATTCCATGTAACTCCTTTCAAGTCCATGTCCATCTATGTAATTCCCCTATCGAGTCCATGTCCATCTATGTAATTCCCCTATCGAGTCCATGTCCACCTATGTAATTTCCCTATCGAGTCCATGACCATCCATATAATTCCCCTATCTAGTCCATGACCATTCATGTAATTCCCCTATCAAGTCCACGACCATCCATCTAATTCCCCTATCGAGTCCATGATCATCCATGTAATTCCCCTATCGAGTCCATGACCATCCATGTAATTCCCCTATCGAGTCCATGACCATCCATGTAATTCCCCTATCGAGTCCATGACCATCCATGTAATTCCCCTATCGAGTCCATGACCATCCATGTAATTCCCCTATCAAGTTCATGACCATCCATGTAATTCCCCTATCGTGTCCATGACCATCCATGTAATTCCCCTATCGAGTCCATGACCATCCATGTAATTCCCCTATCGAGTTCATGACCATCCATGTAATTCCCCTATCGTGTCCATGACCATCCATGTAATTCCCCTATCGAGTCCATGATCATCCATGTAATTCCCCTATCGAGTCCATGACCATCCATGTAATTCCCCATTCGAGTCCATGACCATCCATCTAATTCCCCTATCGAGTCCATGACCATCCATCTAATTCCCCTATCGAGTCCATGACCATCCATCTAATTCCCCTATCGAGTCCATGACCATCCATCTAATTCCCCTATCGAGTTCATGACCAGTTCTTAATACGCCAGTAATCTTTGCCAATTCGTAAATGATTTATTTACCTGTAATATTCAATTCTTCATGATGGTGAAAATTTGTGTGCTTGCTGACCTTTGCACTTTTGTCTACAGTGTGCTATATACAGCTACTAGGGTGTCCCTAATTGACCTTGTAGGGAAGTTAAACTAATTTTATGAGTACGAACTGATTTGCTGATCGTGTTTGGTAGGATCTAATTATGCGAAGCTGACAAAGATAGGAAGAGTGGCGGGTGGAAGAGAAGCCCATTGACCCCTGAATTATGACGTGCTGATAAATATGCTCAGTTAGGGAAGAGTGGCAGAGGTATATATCTTGGTATTTATTATATAGTTGGATTGAAAGCCTCACGCCTTAAAATTATTTTTTTCTATCTCTATTTCTACATCATACTCGTATACGTTTTAGCAAAATTTTATTATTAATTATTAATTAAAGTTGAAGTGTAACACTGCTATGAGAGGGACATTCGGATAAGTCAAATACAAGCAGGAATGGATCAGAATGTGTGTGTTTTTTTCTAACCTATTGGCACATTGCCAACACTCCCACTCAAAGGAAACACATTAGGGGTTGAGAAATAAGAGATGAGCTGGATAAATACTCGTATCTCCGAGCTTATTCGTTGTTGCATATTTCATTGAGCAGCAGCCTTCTCATAGGTTGATTCACGGAGGAACTGACGGCTGTGTATCTGTGTAGATACAATATGAATCAATTGTGTGCCTTTGTAGATAGGTGCTTACAGAACTTCATCACAGATTTTTAGTTGGGATAGACAGACAGACAGACAGACACAGATAGACAGACAGACAGACAGACAGACAGACACAGATAGACAGACAGACAGACAGACAGACAGACAGACACAGATAGACAGACAGACAGACAGACAGACAGACAGACAGACAGACAGACAGACAGACAAACACTGGGACTGTCACAGACAGACAGACAGACACTGGGACTGTCACAGACAGACAGACAGACACTGGGACTGTCACAGACAGACCGACAGACGGACAGACAGACAGACACAGATAGACAGACAGACAGACAGACAGACAGACAGACAGACAGACAGACACAGACAGACAGACAGACAGACAGACAGACAGACAGACAGACAGACAGACACAGATAGACAGACAGACAGACAGACAGACAGACACAGATAGACAGACAGACAGACAGATAGATAGACAGACAGACACAGATAGACAGACAGACAGACAGACACAGACAGACAGACAGACAGACAGACAGACAGACAGACAGACAGGCAGGCAGGCAGGCAGACAGACAGACACAGATAGACAGACAGACAGACACAGACAGACAGACACACAGACAGACAGGCAGGCAGGCAGGCAGGCAGGCAGGCAGGCAGGCAGACAGACAGACAGGTAAAGAGACAGACATACAGACAGACATGCATACAGGCACAGGCACAGACGTCCATCTGCATCCATGCTGTTTCAAGTTCTGCACCAGCGGCCGCTCTGGTCTGTATCTACGGCAGCTATGCGTCTGGGAAACACGCGCGGCTGTAATAAATCAAACAAAACGCAGAAATCCAGCCAGAGAAAGCCAATTTCCTGCGATTGCCATCATTTAGAGTAAAATAGTGGCTGATAGTAGAGTTGATGGCACACAGCAAAGTCAAGTTGGCACATAAGGCGCTATTGCTTCTGTTGGCGGCTCTGTGTGTGCCATAATAATTTTTTATTAGATTTTGGAATAGTTTCGTTAGCTAAGTAACACACAGTGTTTTTGTACTTTGTATTGAATCTGCCCATGCATTTATATGCCTGAATCTTTTAGCTAATCTGTTGGGCGAGCGTTTGGCAAGATTTTCCAATTAGCTAAGTCTTCTACTAGTAACTCGTCTTGTCTGGCTTCAAATAGGGGGATTACGAATTGAGCGATGTACATAATCTGTAATACTAGTTATAGTTATTCCTTCCGAGTTTGTTAGGCCTATCCATTTATGGCTAAGAATATTAAGCTAACTGACACCCCGTCCTTGAAGCTAACTGACACCCCGTCCTTGAAGCTAACTGACACCCCGTCCTTGAAGCTAACTGACACCCCGTCCTTGAAGCTAACTGACACCCCGTCCTTGAAGCTAACTGACACCCCGTCCTTGAAGCTAACTGACACCCGTCCTTGAAGCTAACTGACAGCCCGTCCTTGAAGCTAACTGACACCCCGTCCTTAAAGCTAACTGACACCCCGTCCTTGAAGCTAACTGACACCCCGTCCTTGAAGCTAACTGACACCCGTCCTTGAAGCTAACTGACAGCCCGTCCTTGAAGCTAACTGACAGCCCGTCCTTGAAGCTAACTGACAGCCCGTCCTTGAAGCTAACTGACACCCCGTCCTTGAAGCTAACTGACACCCGTCCTTGAAGCTAACTGACAGCCCGTCCTTGAAGCTAACTGACAGCCCGTCCTTGAAGCTAACTGACAGCACGTCCTTGAAGCTAACTGACAGCCCGTCCTTGAAGCTAACTGACACCCTGTCCTTGAAGCTTACTGACACCCCGTCCTTGAAGCTAACTGACAGCCTGTTTTGAAGCTAACTGACACCCTGTCCTTAAAGCTTACTGACAGCCCGTCCTTGAAGCTAACTGACACCCCGTCCTTGAAGCTAACTGACAGCCCGTCCTTGAAGCTAACTGACACCCCGTCCTTGAAGCTAACTGACACCCCGTCCTTGAAGCTAACTGACAGCCTGTTTTGAAGCTAACTGACACCCTGTCCTTGAAGCTTACTGACACCCCGTCCTTGAAGCTAACTGACAGCCTGTTTTGAAGCTAACTGACAGCCCGTCCTTGAAGCTTACTGACACCCCGTCCTTGAAGCTAACTGACACCCCGTCCTTGAAGCTAACTGACACCCCGTCCTTGAAGCTAACTGACACCCCGTCCTTGAAGCTAACTGACACCCTGTCCTTGAAGCTAACTGACACCTGTCCTTGAAGCTTACTGACACCCCGTCCTTGAAGCTAACTGACACCTGTCCTTGAAGCTTACTGACACCCCGTCCTTGAAGCTAACTGACAGCCCGTCCTTGAAGCTAACTGACAGCCTGTTTTGAAGCTAACTGACACCCTGTCCTTGAAGCTTACTGACACCCCGTCCTTGAAGCTAACTGACACCCCGTCCTTGAAGCTAACTGACACCCTGTCCTTGAAGCTAACTGACACCTGTCCTTGAAGCTTACTGACACCCCGTCCTTGAAGCTAACTGACACCTGTCCTTGAAGCTTACTGACACCCCGTCCTTGAAGCTAACTGACAGCCCGTCCTTGAAGCTAACTGACACCCTGTCCTTGAAGCTAACTGACACCTGTCCTTGAAGCTTACTGACACCCCGTCCTTGAAGCTTACTGACACCCCGTCCTTGAAGCTAACTGACAGCCCGTCCTTGAAGCTAACTGACAGCCCGTCCTTGAAGCTAACTGACAGCCCGTTTTGAAGCTAACTGACAGCCCGTTTTGAAGCTAACTGACAGCCTGTTTTGAAGCTAACTGACAGCCTGTTTTGAAGCTAACTGACAGCCCGTTTTGAAGCTAACTGACAGCCTGTTTTGAAGCTAACTGACAGCCTGTTTTGAAGCTAACTGACAGCCTGTTTTGAAGCTAACTGACAGCCTGTTTTGAAGCTAACTGACAGCCTGTTTTGAAGCTAACTGACAGCCCGTTTTGAAGCTAACTGACAGCCTGTTTTGAAGCTAACTGACAGCCTGTTTTGAAGCTAACTGACAGCCTGTTTTGAAGCTAACTGACAGCCTGTTTTGAAGCTAACTGACAGCCTGTTTTGAAGCTAACTGCTGTCTTGACACACAGTTTAATAGCTACTGACACACAGTTTAATAGCTACAGACACACAGTTTAATAGCTACTGAAACACAGTTTAATAGCTACTGACACACAGTTTAATAGCTACTGACACACAGTTTAATAGCTACTGATACACAGTTTAATAGCTACTGACACACAGTTTAATAGCTACTGATACACAGTTTAATAGCTACTGACACACAGTTTAATAGCTACTGACACAGTTTAATAGCTACTGACACACAGTTTAATAGCTACTGACACAGTTTAATAGCTACTGACACACAGTTTAATAGCTACTGACACACAGTTTAATAGCTACTGACACACAGTTTAATAGCTACTGACACACAGGCACAGTTTAATAGCTACTGACACACAGGCACAGTTTAATAGCTACTGACACACAGTTTAATAGCTACTGACACAGTTTAATACTAGAGTCGTAGCCATTTTAAACTCAGCTGATGAGGAGAGGCTGGATTAGTTAGTAGCCCTGCCAATGCTGGACGGGGACAAAAGGGAGAGAGAGGGAGACTGAGAGGAGAGTGTTAGATCGGTGTGCCTGTGCAAAATACGCGATACGCGATGGGGAAGGAAGCTGTCTCCCCCAGTGAGTCATAGGCACGTCATGCCCAGTCACCCGCCATCAACCCTTGCGAGACTGGGGGGCCCACCGACCAACGCCGGCGCTGTTTAGGTGGAATTATTATTAGAGTAAGTAAGTTGGGCAGCCTCATCACCCACTGCATGTCCCCTTGCCTGTGCAGCAGATGGGAGCGAGAGTCTGATAATTTATCCCCTACTCCCTCTAGCATTTCTATCCCTGCTCCCCCTCCCGGTTTCTGCCTTGAGGGAATAGAATATGGCTGCGGACTAACTGATGCGGTGGGTAAAATGGGAAATCTGGAAATCCTTAGCAGCTCCCTGTCTGCTTTTGCAGCATTTCTTTCCTGTGTCTTCTGCTTTCAGCTCTTTTAGAACTGTGGGAATCCTCGAATTCGTCCGTCTATCTTTCTATCTATCTATCTATCTATCTATCTATCTATCTATCTATCTATCTATCTATCTATCTATCTATCTATCTATCTATCTATCTATCTATCTATCTATCTATCTATCTATCTATCTATCTATCTATCTATCTATCTATCTATCTATCTATCTATCTATCTATTTATCTATCTATCTATCTATCTATCTATCTATCTATCTATCTATCTATCTATCTATCTATCTATTATCTATCTATCTATCTATCTATCTATCTATCTATCTATCTATCTATCTATCTATCTATCTATCTATCTATCTATCTATCTATCTATCTATCTATCTATCTATCTATCTACCTATCTATCTATCTATCTATCTATCTATCTATCTATCTATCTATCTATCTATCTATCTATCTATCTATCTATCCATCTATCTATCTATTATCTATCTATCTATCTATCGATCGATCGAAGAGCCAACACATAGTTAATTTTTTTGTGTCCGTCAATTTCTGTCTTGTTATCCAGGGTATGCCAATGATCCCTTAAAATTAATTACTGCTAGAGGAAAGGAGACGGAGGCAAGAAGAAGTTGTAAATGGGACATTTCTTCCTTGACTGTCGGGGAAGATTGGCTTCTGACTAGCGGTTGAGGGTGTCTGGCTGTCTCTGACGCATGTCGTTACTTATATTCATTGCAGCTAGCCAGTGCGCAATGAACCGGGGGCCCCTGTCCGCTGCCTCTCCCTCCTCTCTCAGTGGAATTGACAGACTGCTAAGCCTACTGTTAGATCCCAATGCAAATTCCACTCTCGTCTGCTATTTTCAACAGTGCAGTTGCTTGCATTTTTGGCATACTTCAATCACACCCCGCCTATCGCTATTGCTTTACCTGCTTAAGCATTGTTGAGTGGTGAAACGATTCTTAAGTTAGTTAAATGCCTTTAATCCACACCTGATCCTTCAGCTACTGGCCCCTAATTCTTCACCCACTATCCCTAATCCTTCGTCTACCATCCTCTAATCCTTCACCTAATATTACCTAATCCTTCACCCACTATCCCTAATCCTTCGTCTACCATCCTCTAATCCTTCACCTAATATTCCCTAATCCTTCACCTAATATTCCCTAATCCTTCACCTAGTATCCCCTAATCCTTTACTTAATATTTCCTAATCCTTCACCTAATACCCTCGAATCCTTCAGCTACCAGCCCCTGATCCTTTCCTTATTATTCCCTAATTCTTCACCTACCATCCCCTAATCCCTCAGCTAATATCCCCTAATCCTTCACCTAATATCCCCTAATCCTTCACCTTCTATCCTGTAATCCTCCGGTCAGCCTATTTTTAGCACCCTCTGCTATTCAACAATGTTTCCGCTATGTAACATGCAACTGCTACACAAATCAATTTCCTGAATTGCTTACAGTACAAAGAGAGTTTCCCTCTTCGAAAGCGAACCGATCCTATGAGTCAGAGCTTAGAAACTAAGAAACCTTGGTCTCCCTTCCCTAAACTGTGCACCAATGTTCCCTGCAGCTCCCTCTTCCCGGTTTTAATCATCTAGTCTTGTAGAAGAGCTCTCTGACTTTAAAATTCTCGAGAGCACAGCCAGTCATCAATCCCGGTCTGAGATGCGTCTTTGTTCCTGCGCCTCTGCTCTCTTCTTCTGCCTTCTAAAACCTAACAAGGTTGTCTGTGTTTTAGAAAAGAAGATTAATTAGGTCTCTTACTTTTATCTGCTTTCTCGGGGTATTTTCTTTAAGAAGTATTCTACTATTAATTTGCATTCCATTTGCATTGGATGCATCGATGTAGAATAAAAATGTAGACTTAAAAAGAGTTTTTTGAAGAAAGCATGCGCGCATACAAATACACAAGCGCGCATATACAAATACACAAGCGCGCATACAAATACACAAGCGCGCATATACAAATAGACAAGCGCGCAAATACAAATGCACAAGCGCGCAAATACAAATGCACAAGCGCGCGCATACAAATACAAGCGCGCACATACAAATACACAAGCGCGCACTTTCAAATACACAAGCACGCATATACAAATACACAAGCGCGCACATACAAATACACAAGCGCGCACTCTAAAAATCACATACGCGACCATAGTAATAGTGTATTGTAGCTTTTTAAAGTATTTATAACACACGTGAAAAGAAGCAGAGCTCCCAGACACTGCAAGCAATCCGGCCAGAATGCCTAATATTGCTTCTAGCTTGGCTAATTGAATTTTTCGCCTGCGTTTCTTTTGCAATCCACCCGCCCATATTTCTTTCCACTCTTCACACTCTGCTTCCTTCTCCTCCCGAGGGTGGCCCCTCGGAGAGAAAATCTTCTTTTTTGCGATCCCCTCTCTCTCTCTCTCTCTCCACCCTCTCTCCCCCTCTCTCTTCGCTTTAGCTGCAAGGTTCCTTCCTCTTCTGGCTGGGGCGGGATCGAACTAGCTGCAGGTTTGGCTGCAGGTCCTCTCGTCTCCTCTCCGCTCCCCTCTTCACTCCTTAGTCGCAGAAGCCGTCTGTCGTCTAGGGGCCTTCTTTTTTAGTTTTATAAAAATACGAGCTTTAGTAAGTCTTATTATTAGATGTAGCCAAAGCAAGTGCCAGCTTTTATGAACGATATTCACACCGTTCGATTGCGTCATCAAGAGGCTGGCGAGTGGCTCAGGCAGCGGGGAAGATGTGTGGGTGGTGAATACGCCTGAATTTCTTTTCTAAAACAGCCTTGATCGAGTCTTTCTCTCTCTCTTCGCTTCTCTCTCCCTATCCATTTTACCTTTATAGTGTTATGGATTGCGTTCAGGATTTGATTGATAATTATTTGGAGATAAAACCGAATTTGCAGGCAGGCAGGCAGGCAGACAGACAGACACTAAGACAGACACTAAGACAGACACTAAGACAGTCTGACAGTCAGGCAGATAGAAAGGCAGATAGACAGACAGACAGAAGACAGACAGACAGACAGACAGACAGACAGGCACTATGACAGTCTGACAGTCAGATAGTTAGATAGGCAGATACAGGCAGACGACCGACAGACGGACAGACAGACAGACAGACGGGCACGCAGGCAGACAGGCACTAAGACAGGCAGACACTAAGACAGACAGACACTAAGACAGACAGACAGAACACAGACAGACACAGACAGGCAGACGGGCACAGACAGGCAGACAGGCACTAAGACAGTCTGACAGTCAGATAGTCAGATAGGCAAATACAGACAGAAGACAGACAGACAGACAGACAGACAGACAGGCACTATGACAGTCTGACAGTCAGATAGTTAGATAGGCAGATACAGGCAGACGACCGACAGACGGACAGACAGACAGACAGACGGGCACGCAGGCAGACAGGCACTAAGACAGGCAGACACTAAGACAGACAGACACTAAGACAGACAGACAGAACACAGACAGACACAGACAGGCAGACGGGCACAGACAGGCAGACAGGCACTAAGACAGTCTGACAGTCAGATAGTCAGATAGGCAAATACAGGCAGAAGACAGACAGACAGACAGACAGACAGACACTAAGACAGACAGACACTAAGACAGACACTAAAACAGTCTGACAGTCAGGCAGATACAAAGGCAGATAGACAGACAGACAGACAGACAGACAGACAGACAGACAGACAGACAGACAGACAGACAGACAGACAGACACAGACAGGCAGAAGACAGACAGACAGACAGACAGACAGACAGACAGACAGTCTGACACCAAGACTGACAAAAAGATGACACCTACAGATAGGTGGATAGGCATAGATTGAGGGATATATACTTTTAGAAATATGTCGCTTGACACTCAGACGGCTCGATAGATGATAGATCAGTAGATTGGTACGCAGATGCCCCTAAGACGGACACGGATGCATGGATAATATCAGACACGAATAATTCAATGGTAGGAGCCAGTTGCAAAGCTACCACAGCCAACTCAGATAAGACTTGTGATAATCCTGCTATTGGTCGTGCTGACGGGCTGACGGTATTATTAAGTCAAAAGGCTACTTGACATAATATTGCACTAAAGAATCTCTTCTCTATCTCACTTTACCTAAATATGTTACCTAAAGCAGACTAGAATTGCTTTTTTTAGTTCTGATTGATTCGAATGGCTAAAAACCAAATCAATAGTTATCGATCTCTAGGTCCGTGTTGTGCGTTCGGTAGTGCTGGTTCTCGTGCATATTTTGCATAAAGATGCTTTGCTTAGTAAGAGCATTGAGAGTGATGGAGCTAAGCAGCTAGTGGGACTCGAAAAGGTGTAGAATTTCGCAAATCTCTGGCTATGAATCTGTTTCTTGTTCCTGCAATTTCTGCGCAGTTAATTTAGCATTATGTTATTAAGGTTGGGTCCCTATTTTCTCTCTGCTAGCACAGCGCATTTCGCCTGTTTCCCTGTCAAGCTGTGTCCTCCCACCACCCTGCATGGCTGTCTCTTCTTCATCTCTTCTGCTTCTGCGCTGCTTCATATTTTTTGCTGCTTTTGCTCTGTTCGTAATGTATAGAGAAGCCTGCAACTACAGACAGAAATCTTGCCCGTCTGGGAACCATAAGTTACTCTCTCTTTCCTCTCTCTCAGTGGGTGGCCAGCACTTTTCAGGGTTCAATACTTTCAAGCATCTTTTGAAGAGTTTTTCTTCAACTATGATCTTTCGTATAAACATTCCAATTGATTCTTTTGTGGAGGGGAAATCCCTCCTTGTTAGAGAAGTTTTTTTACTGACAATTGAAATTATACGATGTCTAGACTATTTATAAACTCTAGATTTTCTCAGGAATAATTAGAGAGAAATATTCATACAAAGATAGATTAAGATTGACACGAGACAGATTGTGATGGATGTGATAGAGGTTGAGATAGACACAAGAGAAATTGAGATAGATACGACAGAGGTTCAGATAGATAGACACAAGAGAGATTGAGATAGACACGAGAGATTGAGATAGATAGACGCGAGAGAGATTGAGATAGATAGACGCGAGAGAGATTGAGACGGGTACAAATGCGGTTGAGATAGGCACGAAAGAGAGAGAGAGAGAGATTGAGATTGAGATAGACTCGAACACAAAGCCATAACAACCCTCCCTCATCCTAGCGCTACCCGTCGCACCATTCGGTGCAGAGCTCGTGGAGCAGCGGTCACGGCACTCTGCAACGCATTGGCTGTCCTTCGGGCAGCCCCTTGACGGCCAGACAGCAGCAGCAGCAGGCGGCTGGCCTCTCTGGCATCGTAGGAACCGCAGGCGCCGCCGCTTCTTCAGCAGCAACTTCAGCGGCATCGGCGGCAGTTCAATCTGAAGCCAGCATTGACAGCGGCTGCGGCCTGATGCTGCTGCACTGCGACACCAACAACTCTTCAGTTGCTATGCAGCACCATCAGCAGCTTCATTATCCTACTGCCCAGCAGGCTCTGTTTCAGCAGCATCACAAGCACCCTACAGCCAGTAGTTGGGAGCCTGATCAGGGCTATGCCTCCGCTCGGAGACTGCCGCAGCCGCAGCCGCCACCGCCTCCGCCTCCCCCGCCGCAGCCGCAAGCAGCATCATCGATGGCCGTTGCCGCGGCCGCTTCACCTTCGATTGTCCATTCGCCATCTTCGTCAGCATCCGGCACAGGGACGGTTGCTACCCCGCTAGTTCGGCCTAGAAATTTTCCGCGAACAAATCCTAGCTTTTCAAGGCCCTGCGGATCGCCGCTTCAGCAGCAACAGCAGCAGCAACAACAACAATCTGCTTCAACTCCGCCGTCAACGGTGCCTTTGGCTCAGTCGAGTCCGGGACACGAACAGCAGCAGTACTTGATGCAGCAGCAACAACAGCAACGATCTAGTCGTTCGCATAGTTCCGGTTTGTGGCTTTTTCTGTTTTTTATTTTATAGTATGCGTTATTTTCCTTTTAACTACTACAAGTAGGAGTTAATTAACTTTGTTGACATATAGATTCAGAAAGCTTCAGAATGCTCAGGGGTCAGCGAATATGCATGACTTCCAGTCTATCCCCGTTTTTAGAAACCGCATATCCCTTTTCTTAGAAGCATTCTATCCCTTTCTTAGAACCATTCTATCCCATTCTTAGAAGCATTCTATCCCTTTCTTAGAACCATTCTATCTCATTCTTAGAAGCAGTCTATCCCCGTTCTTCGAAACTATCTATCCCCATTCTACTATTTATCCCCATTAGAAACTGTCTATCCTCATTCTTAAAAACTGTCTATCCTCATTCTTAAAAACTGTCTATCCCCATTCTTAAAAACTGTCTATCCCCATTCTTAAAAACTGTCTATCCCCATTCTTAAAAACTGTCTATCCCCATTCTTAAAAACTGTCTATCCCCATTCTTAAAAACTGTCTATCCCCATTCTTGGAAACTGTCTATCCCATTCTTAGAAACTGGATCCCCATTATTAAAAACTGTCTATCCTCATTCTTACAAACTGTCTATTCCAATTCTTAGAACCAGTCTATCCCCATTCTTAGAAACTGTCTATCCCCATTCTTAGAAACTGTCTATCCCCATTCTTAGAAACTGTCTATCCCCATTATTAAAAACTGTCTATCCCCATTCTTGGAAACTGTCTTCTATCCCCTATTCTTAGGGCCGCTGTATTCCCAACCAAAACATGTACGTGGATTTTACAAATCTCGGGAGGAACTACATATGCTAATATTATCACAGATCATATACTTGAAAAGTATTCATTTATGAGCTTACTCATCACAATCTAATACTGCAGTCTCAGTCAGCAGCAGTGGCACAGCGGTGGCCGCTGAACCAGCTGGTCCACAGAGCCTGCAGAATGAACCGTCACTGCAGCATCAGCAGCAGCAACAACAGCAGCAGCAACAACCGCAGCCACCGCCTCCGCCTCCTCATCATCAGAATCTTTTCCATCATCCACCGCCCCCTCCGCCGCCGCCGTCGTCAATGGCAACAATGCATACAAACTCGTTCGAAGTTGCTAACAATAGTCCTGCAGCCATCCCACCCGGCTGGTCGCTAACCCTGTTCCGCAAGGAGCACAACGCTGCCAGGCTGTTGTCATGGACAGCCAAAGGCGACGATCTATCCAAGCCTTTGCTGGCATCAACTGATCGGGCATTGAGAAAGTCGGCTAGGAGTCAGTTTAAACTAATCCAAGGCTACATGGGCGACAGGTCCAGTAATAAGCTGGCCAGGCTGGCTCCGCCAATGCAGCTGGCTCAGGAACTCGTGGCCGCCTGCTTGCGCACGGTTGGCCTGCGTGATGAGACTCTGATGCAGCTGGCTAAACAGGTGAGTTTTATAGATAGACTAGAGATTTTATCGCCAATTTAGCGCCGCATTAAAAGAGATTTCAGCGCCATTTTAGCGCCGCATTACTAGAGATTTTAGCGCCAATTTAGCGCCGCATTACTAGAGATTTTAGCGCCGCATTACTAGAGATTTTAGCGCCAATTTAGCGCCGCATTACTAGAGATTTCAGCGCCGCATTACTAGAGATTTTAGCGCCAATTTAGCGCCGCAATTACTAGGAATTTTAGCGCCATTTTATCGCCGAATTACGAGAGATTTTAGCGCCGCATTACTAGAAATTTTAGCGCCAATTTAGCGCCGCATTACTAGAGATTTCAGCGCCATTTTAGCGCCGCATTACTAGAGATTTTAGCGCCAATTTAGCGCCGCATTACTAGAGATTTTAGCGCCGCATTACTAGAGATTTTAGCGCCAATTTAGCGCCGCATTACTAGAGATTTCAGCGCCGCATTACTAGAGATTTTAGCGCCAATTTAGCGCCGCAATTACTAGGAATTTTAGCGCCATTTTATCGCCGAATTACGAGAGATTTTAGCGCCGCATTACTAGAAATTTTAGCGCCAATTTAGCGCCGCATTACTAGAGATTTCAGCGCCATTTTAGCGCTGCGTTACTTAAGATTTTAGCGCCAAATTACTAGAGATTTTAGCGCCAATTTAACGCCGCATTACTAGAGATTTCAGCGCCGCATTACTAGAGATTTTAGCGCCAATTTAGCGCCGCAATTACTAGGAATTTTAGCGCAAATTTAGCGCCGCATTACTTATGAGTTTAGCGCCGAATTACTAGAGATTTTAGCGCCAGTTTAGCGCTACATCTTTTCGAAACACTTGCAATCGCAGATCCATAAATTGCCTATATGTAGCGATATTCTAATTTCTTTGGAAATCCCACCCAACCGCCAGGTGACAAATAACCCGGGCTGCGACAGTCTACTCCACGGCTGGGAGCTTCTCGCCGTCTGCTTGGGATTTTTCCCGCCTAGCCCGGCATTCGCTCCCTACCTGGAAGGCTTCCTGCTGCGCCATATCGAAGACGTAGCGGCCGCGGCCTCCGCTGGCGGAGCCGGCGACTCGGCCAGCAGGCGGATGCGCGACTGCGCCTTGGCCTGCCATCGACGGCTGCGGCGGGGCCTCGGGCTGGGACCGCGTAAAGGCAACCTGCCTCCCGGCCTTGACGAGATCGGCGTGTCTCTGGTGGGTGCACTGGGCTGTCTGTCTGTCTGTCTGTCTGTCTGTCTGTCTGTCTGTTTGTCTGTCTGTGTGTCTGTCTGTCTGTCTGTCTGTCTGTCTGTCTGTCTGTCTGTCTGTCTGTCTGTCTGTTTGTCTGTCTGTGTGTCTGTCTGTCTGTCTGTTTGTCTGTCTGTCTGTCTGTCTGTCTGTCTGTCTGTCTGTCTGTCTGTCTGTCTGTCTATCTGTCTGTCTGTCTGTCTGTCTGTCTGTCTGTCTGTCTGTCTGTCTGTCTGTCTGTCTGTCTGTCTGTCAGTTTGTCTGTCTGTCTGTGACAGTCCCAGTGTCTGTCACGCCCCCCCCCACCCGCCCATTCCGCAGCGCACCATCGCCACCCCGGGCCTGTTCGGCTCCACGCTGGAGCAGCTGATGCAGCAGCAGAGGCAGCGCTGCGCCGGAGACCAGCTCAGCCAGCAGCAGCAGCTGCCCTGGATCCTCTTTGCCCTCTGCGACGCCATCGTCCGTCTGGACGGCCTTCGCACCGAAGGCATCTTTCGGGTGCCAGGCGACACTGACGCCCTGAACGCTGCCAGGGTGCAACTGGAGCTGCAGTGGGACGCCGACGCTGCCCGACGGTGCCTCGCCTGTCCCTGCGTAGCCGCCAGCCTGCTGAAGCTGTGGCTCCGCGAGCTGCCCGATCCGCTGATTCCGACCAGTCTGCATCGGCGAGCGCTGGAAGCTCACGAGAGTCCGGTATTGGCTGCCCAGTTTGTCCGCCAGCTGCCCCAGCTGCATCGGCTGGTGCTCACCCACCTACTGGCGTTCCTGCGTCAGTTCACCGCGCCGCACGTAGTCGCGTCGACCAGGATGGACGCCAACAGCATAGCGCTGGTGATGGCGCCGAACCTGTTCCCGGCGCCAACATTGGCGGCTGCGTCGGCGTTCGACAATGCCAGACGGGAGGCCGCCTTCCTTCGCCTGCTGCTGCTGCACCTGCCGCTGGACGCGCCGGTGGCGCCGCCGCCACCTCCGCCTCCGCCTCCAGTCGCCGAGGCGTCGGTCGCGAATGAAGACAACGACGATGTCTATCTGGACGATGTTGCTTCAGACGATGTAAGCGACGACTCGCAGATGATGCCGCAGCAGCAGCCGCAGCAGCACCTGAGCATGCTTCGCTCCGCTGACTCATCGTCCGATGACGAGGACGATGATGTTGATGATTGCGACAGAGCGTCGAGCAGTTCGTCGTCGAGTTCCAGCTGTTCGTCGCCCCGACTTCAACAGCAGCATCAGCACCAGCAGCTGCAGCAGCAGCAGCAGCGCCTTCTAATGCTAAAATTGAAAGATTCTAATAGCAGTGCTCAGCCTACTTGTAGTAGTAATTTGCCCGGCATTGACGAGGAACAGCTACAGCAGCAGCAGCAGAACAGCTGCGATCAGGAGGGCGTGTACGCCAATTCAAGCCCGCCTAGTCGGCATCTTCTCTGAGCTGTGTCCCTAATTTCAATTTCATAGTTTCCTTCTGCGTGTTTTTGCGGTTGCTAGGGTAACAATGCTCTCTAATAGTTTGTTTATTGTCTACTTATATATCCATTTTTCTCACTGTTCAGGGATTTTGTTAAAACATTTTGCTTTCTTCTACTGAGCCAGGCAGGTCGAGACAGAAAAAGCTTTGTTTTTAAAAAAAAGTCTTTTCAATTATTTGTACGCGTAATAACATGATGCTTTAGAAGTGACTTTATCATATTGCTAGCAATGCTTTTGTACTCTTTATTATTCTTATTTTCCATATCCATCCGGCTGCATATCAAAATTTTGTTGCTTTTGTTGCAAAAGCAAAATATGTGTGCAATTATGGTTATTATATTTAGGAATCAAAAGTTACATTGCTAATGCTATTTATTGGAATAGAATGGATTGCTAATCTATCCAGTTTGAGGGAATATAATGGATCGCTAATCTATCCAGTTTGAGGGGATAGAATGGATCGCTAATCTATCCAGTTTGAGGGGATAGAATGGATTGCTAATCTATCCAGTTTGACGCGATAGAATGGATTGCTAATCTATCCAGTTTGAGGGGATAGAATGGATCGCTAATCTATCCAGTTTGAGGGGATAGAATGGATTGCTAATCTATCCAGTTTGAGGGGATAGAATGGATTGCTAATCTATCCAGTTTGACGCGATAGAATGGATTGCTAATCTATCCAGTTTGAGGGAATATAATGGATCGCTAATCTATCCAGTTTGAGGGGATAGAATGGATTGCTAATCTATCCAGTTTGAGGGGATAGAATGGATTGCTAATCTATCCAGTTTGAGGGGATAGAATGGATCGCTAATCTATCCAGTTTGAGGGGATAGAATGGATTGCTAATCTATCCAGTTTGAGGGGATAGAATGGATTGCTAATCTATACAGTTTGAGGGGATAGAACTGATTGCTAATCTATACAGTTTGAGGGAATAGAATGGATTGCTAATCTATTCAGTTTGAGGGAATAGAATGGATTGCTAATCTATCCAGTTTGAGGGGATAGAATGGATTGCTAATCTATCCAGTTTGAGGGAATAGAATGGATCGCTAATCTATCCAGTTTGAGGGGATAGAATGGATTGCTAATCTATCCAGTTTGAGGGGATAGAATGGATTGCTAATCTATCCAGTTTGAGGGGATAGAATGGATTGCTAATCTATCCAGTTTGACGCGATAGAATGGATTGCTAATCTATCCAGTTTGAGGGAATATAATGGATCGCTAATCTATCCAGTTTGAGGGGATAGAATGGATCGCTAATCTATCCAGTTTGAGGGGATAGAATGGATTGCTAATCTATCCAGTTTGAGGGGATAGAATGGATTGCTAATCTATCCAGTTTGAGGGAATATAATGGATCGCTAATCTATCCAGTTTGAGGGGATAGAATGGATTGCTAATCTATCCAGTTTGAGGGGATAGAATGGATCGCTAATCTATCCAGTTTGAGGGGATAGAATGGATTGCTAATCTATCCAGTTTGAGGGGATAGAATGGATTGCTAATCTATCCAGTTTGAGGGGATAGAAATTATAGAATGGATTGCTAATCTATACAGTTTGACGCGATAGAATGGATTGCTAATCTATCCAGTTTGAGGCGATAGAATGGATTGCTAATCTATCCAGTTTGAGGGGATAGAATGGATCGCTAATCTATCCAGTTTGAGGGAATATAATGGATTGCTAATCTATCCAGTTTGAGGGGATAGAAATTATAGAATGGATTGCTAATCTATACAGTTTGACGCGATAGAATGGATTGCTAATCTATCCAGTTTGAGGGGATAGAAATTATAGAATGGATTGCTAATCTATACAGTTTGACGCGATAGAATGGATTGCTAATCTATCCAGTTTGAGGGGATAGAAATTATAGAATGGATCGCTAATCTATACAGTTTGACGCGATAGAATGGATTGCTATTCTATCCAGTTTGAGGGAATAGAATGGATTGCTAATCTATCCAGTTTGAGGCGATAGAATGGATTGCTAATCTATCCAGTTTGAGGGGATAGAATGGATCGCTAATCTATCCAGTTTGAGGGAATATAATGGATTGCTAATCTATCCAGTTTGAGGGGATAGAATGGATCGCTAATCTATCCAGTTTGAGGGAATATAATGGATTGCTAATCTATCCAGTTTGAGGGATAATGAATTTCTAATCTATCGTTTTCGAGATTACCAAGTTAAAATATCCAATTTTGTCACAAAGTTTTTGTGACCTTATTACCGGATGATAAAAGGCAATGCAATTCATTTTAGTACTTAATTTTTTTAGAAATGGAGATATTGATCATATGCTTCTGTGCATCTTGCCGTTAATATTTCATGTCTTTTTTGCTTAAAATGTTTGGCAACGTCAACTATTAAACGCAAAAATTGTATAAATTTGAGCCCATAGGCATACAAGTACTATTGGACATCAAACTCTGTGCAATGCGTATTCTCATCTATATTTATCTGCGTACATTGTCAATACAGTCAGCGTATAGATAGATTTGCTTAAAGTACAATAATGGGACCATTATATGTTGACTATTTTGCTAAATTCTAAATGGTGTTCATCATCCAACACGTTCATATCGTACTATGCTGCTTGTCATTGGTTCGAGATGTTATTAGTACACAGCCTACTTACATGTGTTAACTAATTAATTATTGCCTGGATATTTTATTAATCAGCAAGTTTCTTATTTGACTATTGAGTAACCCTCTTTAAAAAACTGAATAAGTTTTTGCACTAGTTTTAGGCAGTTGTAAAAGTCACTTTTTTCAATGTTACTTTATATTTAGAAATGTTGAATATTCTAGTTGATTTTACGATGCGCACAACTGGTTTAGTCATCAACAGTCGCTAAGATTTGTGCTTTCCTCAACAAAATCATTAATGTGCAAATAATATGGCGTAATAATTTTTTAGTGTGCAATTACAAAATTAATAAATTCTAATCAATTTAGAACTAGGATGTATGGTTTTATTTTGTATTGCCTACCACTTTTTTACTTACAAGTGTATTGTGCTTTTGACCTTTTTAGAATTTAGAAAAGCACAGTTATATACGATATTTCAAGCCATTTTTTATAAGCTTGGCCTTTGTTTATTATTTGCTATTCTAGTTTAAATATTTATCATAATTTTACTAAATATCTGCGCACAAGAAACTCAAGTTCCATACACAATTTATAGACTGCAATCTCTTAGTGTTTGTCTTTGTTCTTTAGATTCTTTTTCTGTTTTTTCTTCTCTGCTAACCTTTTTGACTACCTTTGTGCTTGCTATTTTCTTGAGGTCCCCTGTTGTACATTCATTCTAAACGGTTAAACCTCTGTTTTGTCTGTTTAGTCGTTATCGTTTTCTTGGAATCATCAGATCAGTTTTGAACGCAGCAGCAACAGTTGTGAAGCTTTTCGTTTTTTATATTGGCATTGGCGCGCAATGTTTTTCTGTTCTTATTTTTGTCTCTGGGCAACCCAGAATCGCATCTGGTCCTCTGGTCCATCTGCGTCTGACATATAATACTATCAGCTTGGCGCTTGCTGATTTGTAATCCTTTATACCCATTTAAATCATCTCTGCGTTCCTACGTCTGCGACAAATAGTCACTTATCATATAGTCATTTTGGCATAAAAATCTTAATAAAATATAGCATAAAACTACCGGCAAAGCTGCTGGAAAAAATTGCTTTGAAAACTTATCAATATAAGTTTGTGACTGACATATAGCCTCAGTTTTTTGTTGAATGGTGAACCGTAATTAGAGAGTAATTGAATTAGATCGGAAGATTCTACCATTATATTGCGATTTTGACATGACTTCCCACATTCCTTCAGCAGTCTAGATCCATTTTGTGGGAGTGGGAGCTCTTACATGTCACATGTTTCTATACCTACATGTACCGCAGTATTTCATATTTTAAAGCCATGCGGTGCAATAATTAATAAGTAGCCAAGAATTGGCAACAATAAAAGGGTGTGTCTGTTTCCGAGGGCCGAAATGGCATGAATACGAGGGCTGCGCAGCAATAGGTGTCTAGGTTGCAAAAATTTGTCGACCAATACTTATTTAGGAGTCGACCAATATACATTTAGGAAAAAGCCTAAATGACTAGTAAGGCTTTTTGGAGACTACTACGT
Source organism: Macrostomum lignano (assembly GCA_002269645.1). Taxonomy (NCBI): domain Eukaryota; kingdom Metazoa; phylum Platyhelminthes; family Macrostomidae; genus Macrostomum; species Macrostomum lignano. The sequence continues at coordinate 18,643 of NIVC01002511.1, read as the reverse complement.
CTTATGCATTAAACGTAGTAAGTTCTCGTAAGATTGCAATTTAGTAAACAAAATTCTTCATAGGAGTTACAAAGTGACTGTAAACAAAGAACCTGTGAGCTACTCTTTGCTTCTTTTTTGGGAATATGCGTCGAAGCATTTTACTTGCGTCTTCCACGAATTTTTACAGTAAAAATGTTTTCAGTTTCTTTCTGTAGTCGTTTAATTATTTCTAAAAAGCATACTATTATACAGTTTTTTAAACAAAAATTACATTTTGAAGAGTTTCGGTTTCATTTGTAAACGAATTAAGAGAAGTTTTGCTAAATTACCTTATATTTTGATTTATTCATTAAATCACGTGAGCCAATCAGAACGGTTCTTCAAGCCTTAAGAAGTGGGGTCCCAGCATATTTTCAATCAGTATAAATATCAGCTGGACGTGAAAAGTGGGTCTAAGGTCTCGTTTAAATGTGAGTTATTTATTGCTAAATCAGCTTTTAAACCACATTTGCGAGTGCTTTTTGATTCATTTTTCATTAATCGACAATTTAATGACATCAAGGTAAGCTTACCTCCCAGCCCTAGCCTGACCAATTTTAACGTAATACTAAAAATGTCTAATGAATCTTAGTAGCTGAGTACCCCCACTTCAGTTGTTTAAGCCCTAATTTTCTAAATTTCAAGTTCTATATTGAGCCTGAGGCCTAGTAGGCCCTTCGGATATTTTTAATTTATTACTCAGACTATACAAGTAGCTAGCTTGCTATATTATATTAGTCATTTCTTGCTTCAAATGATTATAACACCTCTTGTGAATTGAACTTGCTTTGTTTTTGCTTTGCTAGCTTTTTCTATTCTTCCTTTCCTGTATCATATTTTTTCCATGTTTTTTCACTTTTCTATTTAGCCATTATCCTTATCCTTTCTTTTTAGTCTTTATTTTTGGTTGTCAGTTTTATAGGCCTAACTTGGCCTGCTAGTGCTAGGCTCTATAGACATAGTTGATAGGGGCCTACTAACCAGATTAGCCACTGCAAAGTTCACTGCCAATGTCTTGAGAATGCTTTATATAGATTATAATAAAAAACATTATATTTTTGTTTATTTAGGCTAGGCTAGCCACCTTTTGGCCTATTATAAAATATTTAACAATCTAATTTTATTGGATACTAGGCTTTGGATAAGATGGCACCTTCTTTTTGTATTTAAATATCAAGGGCTATAATTGGATACAGCCCATTTTGGCAAAATATGCTTCAGGGAGGAAAGATTTTTAGTTTTCAAAAAGGGACTTTTTGGTAAAAGAAAGTGACCAGTTTGGCAAAAAGATAGTAAATACAATACTTTGTTGCTAATAGCTCTAGTCTTAACAAATTATTTATTGACTGCTTTATCACATATATATTTGTACATTGAAAACTTACAAACACAAATTGAGCTTGAATGCATGTTGATATATACTTGTATAAAGTACATTGAAGGATTAGGATGGCTCCACAAATAAGTGAATTCACTTTTGAACACTGTAATAGCACTGTAATAACACTGAGTGAACACTTGTAATAGCACTAAAGGCTTATTTACATTGTTATCAATTTAGGCCAAAGTTTAAATGAGCTTTAAATCACTCTATGCTTATAGTAACTTGCTTTACAAAGGTATACAAGAATATAATAGAACTCTGCACTCTGCAACTGAATGCACCTAGAGATTTATAGTATATGTACAGTACAAGCATATATCTACTATGTGAGAAGACTATAAGTGCTTGTCAACATATACCATCAACTTATTTATGATTTGTATAGGTGGAACTTTTGACTAAAAAATGATTGCTAAGTACTGTATACATGTAATCCCTAGGTGCCCAATCAGCTAGGTGCTATCACTAGCAGAGCCAGACGGCTTAGCTGATTGCACAAGGACAGTTGCAACAATTCTAGCACAACATACAAGCATAATGAAAGTGTCTGAGTTTGAGCACCGCATGAACACCGCTCAAGTCTGCACTCAACTAAGAGCTTCTTGAATTATAAGTAAATGCACCAACTTAATTTACATAATGTATATATAATTAAAATGAAGAGATTTAATTTTTAGCACAAGCAACTTTTTTATTTATCAATTCAATTTGCTAAATTTGTTCATTTTTAATGTTTGTTTTTTAGTTATGCCATTGTTTTTTTAATTTTTTTAAAAGCCTTAAACTTGCCAATAACCTCTTTGCCTGTATGGATCAACAATCATAGGTGTCCTAACAAATTGTTCGCCAAAATGGCCAGATTTAGACAAAATGGTCACTGCAAAAGTCTTTTGCCATTATTGATTTTTACTGAAAATTCTTTGCTGAAGTGGGTTGAATCCCAATAACCCTAGTGATATCCTAAGATCCTAGAATATCTAGACTTAGCACTTTTCTATATCAACCTAAGATTATCTAAGCCTATAGATTTTAGAAAAATGAAAATTTTTAGGTTGCAGGATTATAAATTTCTAAGATTTTAATATCCATATTGGCTATTTGTGCTATTGGTATTGTAATAATTTATTTATTATAATTATTGTCCAATGTCAAATATAAAATAATTTTTGAGGAATTCTAAGATGTCAAGGCTCATAGAAAATATTTAAGATCAAGACTTGGCAAGAATTTCTATAATGCTTGAGACTTACTAAAGAATTGCTAAGATGTCAAGGCTCAAATTGAATTGCTAAGATATTGAGGCTTATTGGGAGAATTGTTGAAATCTCCAGGCTTCTTGGGGAATTGCTAAGTAAGATATCAAGGCTCAAGTTGAATTGCTAAGATGTTGAAGGCTTACTAGGAGAGTTATTGAGATGCCAAGGCCTTCTAGGGGAATTTATGAGATTTCAAATACAGGGAGAATTTCTGAGATATAAAGTCTTGCTGGTAGGAATCACTGCAACATCAAAGCTTATAAGGGGAATTGCTAAGATGTCAAAGCTTATAAGGGAAATTGCTAGGATGTCAAAGAAAAGAAAAGATGGAAAGGAAAAGAAGTCTAACATGTCAAGGCTCATATTTATATAAAGAACTTTTGTCCTTTGCTTAGTGGTTACCCCAATGGTGGGAAGGCACTAGATTGCTAGTCACTACTAATTATGATACAACATGATTATACTAAAATGTGGCCAAAAAGACAGTAGACTGAAAGGCCATCTGGCCACATTGGGTCTCTAGCAGGACTGCTTCTAGCTACTGCTATTGCATAGTTGCTATGGCAATAATCTTATCCTTAGCAACAGTCAGCAGGGGTGGTTTTGGTACATAAATAAGTGGAAAGATTCTTGATGATTTTGTTGGCAGTTGACCATTTGACAAGCACAAAATGCCAGTAGCCAAAGTGATTAACATCCTTTTACTTCTTTTCCAAAGCTAACTCCAATGTGCTTCAATTCTATTACTAAGCTATTGCAGTTCTTATGTGGATATTTTCCTATCTTTTAAAAATTTCATTAATGTTACTGAGTTGTAATGAGGCTTAAATTTTGCCTTCTATAAATATTATACTGTTGTTACCTGCTGTTATGCTACAGGGTAGATTTCTATCCTACCAAAGTTGTAGGTGTTCCAGTAAAAGTGATGTTTATTTATTTTTAAGAAATTGCTTAAGGAAAGTTTAAGACAAGTTATCTATAGTCTCAAAATGTAATTCTCTTTAAAATTTGCCAACAATGGTACAACCATGGTTAATGGTTAGCCCTTTCTTTTGGGATAATCTAAGAAATTAGGGAAGACCATCTGGTAATGACTTCTAGTTATGCTACTGTTTGCTAGGCTAGGGGCCTACTTATGTATTTCTTAATTTTAAATTCCAAGATGCATTAAAAATTATAATATTACTTGTTTTATTGTATTGTTATATTAATTTGCTGTCCACAAAGTCAATAATTAGTCAAGAATCTAAATTGTGCAATTTGGAGTCCTTGAGTAATGCAGTCTAGTCTAGTCTAGGTGTCCTTCATCCATTTTTATCTAGAAAATCCAATCAAGCCTGAATGAGAGTATAAATAATTGTCACGTGACATCTTTTCCTGCACATATCGATAAAAATGTATGCGCATATTGCAAAATTCCAAGCAATAGGTGTCATTGTCACGTGACTCCGCCCCAGCCAGTAGAAACATCCAGCCTCTGGGGATTCCCAAGGTCACTGTCGCGCACGCTCTGAACGCATGATAAACACAACACCCCAACTCCAATGCAGGCTAGACCGGCTCTACCATCTGTTGGAGAGCGGAGGCCAGCAGCAGGCGGTTCGCAAGTCGGCCGCAGTGCAGATAGGCGAACTGGCTCGCTCGATGCCGCACGAGGCGCCGCAGCTGCTGCAACGGCTCGCTAAGCTGTTGAGAAGCCGAAGCTGGGATACCCGAGTGGCTGCTGGACAGGTAAATGAAAAGCCTATTGGCTAATAATAATAACTGATTACATCTGCCCCAATCGGGCCAGATGTGCAACCGACAGCTCAGACGCAGCTATTGCGCGGCGTATCTGAAGACTGCGTACGGCTGTTCAGTTCAAGGACTGGGGGGTCGCCACACACCCTCAATTACCCCAGCTAATGCTGGCACCCATTTTACAGTTGGGTGAACTGAAGCAATGCAGAGTGAAGTGTCTTGCTCAAGGACACAAATTAATTGTTCCAGTGAGATGGGGATCGAACCCCCGACCTTCCAGTCGTGAGTCCGACGCTCTAGCCACTGGGCTACAACCCCCTATTAATAGGTCCCGATGTAAGTGCTGCATGGCTATAGATTCACACAGAAGTACAATCCGCACTTCTCCCCCAGGCCGTCTTGGCCATCTCGGCCGCCTTGGCCGGCCCTGACGGCAACTCGCGCCCGCCGGCCTGTCAGCGCGTCCGGCCGCCTACGTCTGACTCGCTGCTGCTGCAGTTCGAGGAGTTGGACTTTGCGAAAATTGTGCGCACAGGAGCTCGGCTGCTCAGCTCCGATGCTGAGACCGTTGATGAGACCGGAGTCAGCCAGGTGGGCTTTAGGGTTGTAGGTTGCTTGGGGTTCAAGTAGTTTGGGGTTTAGGCTTCAGGGGATTTTGGGATCAGGTTAGTTTTTCAAGTAGCTTCGAGTTCAGGTCTTGTTGATCAGGTAGCCTGGGATTCAAGTAGCTTGGGGTTCAAGTAGCCGGGGATTCAAGTAGCTTGGGGTTCAAGTAGCCGGGGATTCAAGTAGCTTGGGGTTCAGGTAGCTTAGGGTTCAGGTAGCCTGGGATTCAAGTAGCTTGGGGTTCAGGTAGCCGGGGATTCAAGTAGCTTGGGGTTCAAGTAGCTTGGGGTTCAGGTAGCCGGGGATTCAAGTAGCTTGGGGTTCAGGTAGCTTAGGGTTCAGGTAGCCTGGGATTCAAGTAGCTTGGGGTTCAGGTAGCCGGGGATTCAAGTAGCTTGGGGTTCAGGTAGCTTGGGGTTCAGGTAGCCTGGGATTCAAGTAGCTTGGGGTTCAAGTAGCTTGGGGTTCAGGTAGCCGGGGATTCAAGTAGCTTGGGGTTCAGGTAGCTTGGGGTTCAGGTAGCTTGGGATTCAAGTAGCTTGGGGTTCAGGTAGCCGGGGATTCAAGTAGCTTGGGGTTCAGGTAGCTTAGGGTTCAGGTAGCCTGGGATTCAAGTAGCTTGGGGTTCAGGTAGCCGGGGATTCAAGTAGCTTGGGGTTCAAGTAGCTTGGGGTTCAGGTAGCCGGGGATTCAAGTAGCTTGGGGTTCAGGTAGCTTAGGGTTCAGGTAGCCTGGGATTCAAGTAGCTTGGGGTTCAGGTAGCCGGGGATTCAAGTAGCTTGGGGTTCAGGTAGCTTGGGGTTCAGGTAGCCTGGGATTCAAGTAGCTTGGGGTTCAAGTAGCTTGGGGTTCAGGTAGCCGGGGATTCAAGTAGCTTGGGGTTCAGGTAGCTTGGGGTTCAGGTAGCTTGGGATTCAAGTAGCTTGGGGTTCAGGTAGCCTGGGGTTCAGGTAGCCGGGGATTCAAGTAGCTTGGGGTTCAGGTAGCTTGGGGTTCAGATAGCCTGGGATTCAAGTAGCTTGGGGTTCAGGTAGCCTGGGATTCAAGTAGCTTGGGGTTCAGGTAGCCGGGGATTCAAGTAGCTTGGGGTTTAGGTAGCTTGGGGTTCAGGTAGCCTGGGGTTCAGGTAGCTCGGAGTGCACGTAGTTTGGGATTCAGGTAGCTTAGGGTTCAGGTAGCTTGGGGTTCAGGTAGCCTGGGATTCAAGTAGCTTGGGGTTCAGGTAGCCTGGGATTCAAGTAGCTTGGGGTTTAGGTAGCTTGGGGTTCAGGTAGCCTGGGGTTCAGGTAGCTCGGAGTGCACGTAGTTTGGGATTCAGGTAGCTTGGGGTTCAGGTAGCCTGGGATTCAGGTACTTTGAGGTTCAGGTAGCTTAGAGTTCAGGTGATTTGGAGATAAAATAATTTAAAATCCCGTGACTCCCCCAGGTGGACCGCGCCAGCCTGGAGCAGCGGCTCGGCCTGGACGAACGAGTCTCCAGCCACCTGGGTGGCTCCCGCCAGCTTGCCGGCATCGAGGACGATGACCTTCGCCTGGTTGGCAGCTCTGGCAAGGTGTACAGCACCATGAGCGTGGAGAGTGCCGTAGAATTCGTCCGACAGGATTCGCGCAGTCGAAAGCGTCCAGCGGAATCGGAGGAGGATTCTGCCAGCGCGGATGCCGCTGCCGCTGACAGCGCCGCAGGCGCGGTAAAGTTTGCCAAATTAGAATCAATTGAAGAAGAGGACCAGGGAGACGATCAGAAGGTCAAGTTGGAAACTGAAGAAGCTGAAGTGAAGGTAACTGTTTTTGGTGCTTACCTAGCTGCTCAGGATTTCTGGGTCAGGTGTTTGATCATTCATTCTTTGCGCGAAGTCTTTGAATAGCTTTTTTAATCTCAATGTTTGTGCCTTTTACGATATCAATTTTGGCGCCTTTTACGATCTTAATTTTGGCGCCTTTTATGATCTCAATTTTGGCGCCTTTTATGATCTTAGTTTTGGCGCCTTTTATAATCTTAGTTTTGGCGCCTTTTACGATCTTAATTTTGGCGCCTTTTTGTGATCTCAATTTTGGCGCCTTTTATGATCTCAATTTCTGTGTCTTAATGAGCTCAATTATGGCACTTAAACTGAGATTAAGCTTAGACAACTTTAATAAGCCGCCTTGTTCTACCATGTTTTATGAGCATTTAAGAGGAGCTTGCGAGTAACTAAAGCAGAATTTGTATTTGGTACTATTTCCGTTTACTTTCCTCTGATATCCTACTAGCAGTAGCGTACCAAAGTATTTTAAATGAATATTTAAATATCCTACGCGAAAACCCTCGCAGCAATCCGACAGCGTCAGCGAGAAAAACCAGCCGGAGGAGGACTGGGTGTTCGCCGAGTTCGCCGACTCCCTTGTTCGCGACATGTGGCACCAGGAGTGGGAGGTTCGACACGGCGTCGCCGTCGGCCTCCGCGAACTGCTTCGCCATCATCGACGTTGGCTTGGGCGCCGGCCTTGTCAGCGAGACGATGACGAAGAGTCTCACCATCAGCGCTGCGTTGAAGACCTCAGCTTGAGGCTGCTGTGCACTCTGGCTCTCGATCAGCTGTCCGACTTTGTCTCCGACGAGGTGATCGCTCCGGTCAGAGAGACCTGCGGCCAGGTGCTGGGCCTGTTGAGCACTGAGCTCACCCAGCATCAGCTTGGCTGCGTTGTGAGCAGCCTATTGTGCCTGAGTAGGCAGCCTCACTGGATGATCTCCTACGGCGGCCTGCTCGGCATCAAGTACATCCTGGCCTCCCGACCGAGAGATGCCGCCGACCTGCTGCCTCGAGTGTACTCGGAGATTTTCAATCACATCGCAGCGGCTAAGGATGACGACGTGATGGCATCGGCGCTGTCTGCTCTGGTGCCTGTTAGTACAGAGCTCTGCAACAGTCTGCCCGACCGACTGCCGCAGCTGGTATCGACACTGTGGGACCTGCTGGCCAGGATGGACGATCTGTCGCCAGCGACCAATACGATTTTGAGTCTGCTGACCGCTCTGCAGGCTGGCGGTGTGTCGCCTGACCAGTTGTGAGCACTTTTTCACATCCTGTGGCTTGTAGCTCGTATTCCCCCCTATAAGCCTTGGCATCTCAGCAATTCCCCATGTGAGCCTTGGCATCTCAGAAATTCCCCCTGTGAGCCTTGGCATCTCAGCAATTCCACCTGTGAGCCTGGGCATCTCAGCAATTCCACCTGTGAGCCTTGGCATCTCAGCAATTCCCCCTGTGAGCCTTGGCATCTCAGCAATTCCCCCTGTGAGCCTTGGCATCTCAGCATTCCCCCTGTGAGCCTTGGCATCTCAGCAATTCCACCTGTGAGCCTGGGCATCTCAGCAATTCCACCTGTGAGCCTTGGCATCTCAGAAATTCCCCCTGTGAGCCTTGGCATCTCAGCAATTCCCCCTGTGAGCCTTGGCATCTCAGAAATTCCCCCTGTGAGCCTTGGCATCTCAGCAATTCCACCTGTGAGCCTGGGCATCTCAGCAATTCCACCTGTGAGCCTTGGCATCTCAGCAATTCCCCCTGTGAGCCTTGGCATCTCAGCAATTCCCCCTGTGAGCCTTGGCATCTCAGCAATTCCACCTGTGAGCCTTGGCATCTCAGCAATTCCCCCTGTGAGCCTTGGCATCTCAGCAATTCCACCTGTGAGCCTTGGCATCTCAGCAATTCCACCTGTGAGCCTTGGCATCTCAGCAATTCCCCCTGTGAGCCTTGGCATCTCAGCAATTCCACCTGTGAGCCTTGGCATCTCAGCAATTCCCCCTTATGAGCCTTGGAATCTCAGCAATTCCCCTTATGAGCCTTTGTATCTCAGCGATTTCCCTGTGAGCTTTATTTTGCTTTTTGTATCTTTCTGACGATATTTCATACTTTCTACTGTGGTCAGTAGACTAATTAGCATTTTATGCCATAATTTTGTATTTTTCAATCCATCCTGCAGCACTGAAGCTCAGCTGTCCAATCAGCTGCAAACTCTGCTGCCGTTTCTCTACGATTCGCTCCGCTCTGTCCGAGAAACCGCCGGCCGAGCCGTGGCCGCTTTTGCTTCGGCCGGTTGCGCCTGCGGACGCCTGCCGCCAGCCTGTCTGGCCGCTGTGCTGCGTCACCTCTACCAGCGCTGCCTGCTGGAGGAGCTGCCCGAGACTCGGTCGGCTGTCCGGGCCAGCCTGTTGAAACTACTCGACGATTTGTCGGACAAGGTCGGACAGCTGGCCGAGGCGTTGCTAGTGGTCGAGAATGTGGCCGAGATGCTGGCATTAGCTACGCAGCCTTCGAGACAAGAGTTTCTGGTAAGTGAATAATGACTAGATTATGACCGTTTGATCTTATAAATTATGACTAGAGTATGACCGTTAAGGCTGGAGACTTATGACTGAAGTATGACTGTTTAGGCTAGATACATGACTAGAGTATGACTGTTTAGGCTAGATACATGACTAGAGTATGACCGTTTGGGATTATGACTTATGACTGGAGTATGATCGTTTGAGCTTATGACTTTTAACTAGAGTATGACCGTTTAGGCTTATGACTTATGACAAGAGTATGACCGTTTAGGCTTATGACTTATGACAAGAGTATGACCGTTTAGGCTTATGACTTATGACTAGAATATGACCGTCTAGGCTTATGACTTATGACTAGAGTATGACCGTCTAGGCTTATGACTTATGACTAGAGTATGACCGTCTAGGCTTATGACTGATGACTAGAGTATGACCGTCTAGGCTAGAGACTTATGACTAGAGTATGACCGTTTAGGCTTTGACTGATGACTAGAGTATGACCGTCTAGGCTTATGACTAGAGTATGACCGTTTAGGCTTATGACTTATGACTAGAGTATGACCGTCTAGGCTAGAGACTTATGACTAGAATATGACCGTCTAGGCTTATGACTTATGACTAGAGTATGACCGTCTAGGCTTATGACTTATGACTAGAGTATGACCGTCTAGGCTTATGACTGATGACTAGAGTATGACCGTCTAGGCTAGAGACTTATGACTAGAGTATGACCGTTTAGGCTTTGACTGATGACTAGAGTATGACCGTCTAGGCTTATGACTAGAGTATGACCGTTTAGGCTTATGACTTATGACTAGAGTATGACCGTCTAGGCTAGAGACTTATGACTAGAATATGACCGTCTAGGCTTATGACTTATGACTAGAGTATGACCGTCTAGGCTTATGACTTATGACTAGAGTATGACCGTCTAGGCTTATGACTGATGACTAGAGTATGACCGTCTAGGCTAGAGACTTATGACTAGAGTATGACCGTTTAGGCTTTGACTGATGACTAGAGTATGACCGTCTAGGCTAGAGACTTATGACTAGAGTATGACCGTTTAGGCTTATGACTTATGACTAGAGTATGACCGTTTAGGCTTATGACTTATGACTAGAATATGACCGTCTAGGCTTATGACTTATGACTAGAGTATGACCGTCTAGGCTTATGACTTATGACTAGAGTATGACCGTCTAGGCTTATGACTGATGACTAGAGTATGACCGTCTAGGCTAGAGACTTATGACTAGAGTATGACCGTTTAGGCTTTGACTGATGACTAGAGTATGACCGTCTAGGCTTATGACTAGAGTATGACCGTTTAGGCTTATGACTTATGACTAGAGTATGACCGTCTAGGCTAGAGACTTATGACTAGAATATGACCGTCTAGGCTTATGACTTATGACTAGAGTATGACCGTCTAGGCTTATGACTTATGACTAGAGTATGACCGTCTAGGCTTATGACTGATGACTAGAGTATGACCGTCTAGGCTTATGACTTATGACTAGAGTATGACCGTTTAGGCTTTGACTGATGACTAGAGTATGACCGTCTAGGCTAGAGACTTATGACTAGAGTATGACCGTCTAGGCTAGAGACTTATGACTAGAGTATGACCGTTTAGGCTAGAGACTTATGACTAGAGTATGACCGTTTAGGCTTATGACTTATGACTAGAATATGACCGTCTAGGCTTATGACTTATGACTAGAGTATGACCGTCTAGGCTTATGACTTATGACTAGAGTATGACCGTCTAGGCTTATGACTGATGACTAGAGTATGACCGTCTAGGCTAGAGACTTATGACTAGAGTATGACCGTTAGGGGGGCCGTAGCCCAGCGGTAGCGCAGCTGCTCTGGTGTGCCGCGACCCAGGCTCGATTCCAAGTGCAGTCACATTAATTTGGGGCTGAATTGGAATCTCGGCTGGGCTCTGCTCGTGCAATCAACGGCCTTGAGAGCCAACCCCCCAAGGCGCAGTGAAGTGTACATGCCTAACGATAATATAAAGTTAGGGCCGCTGTACACTCCTGTGTGAGTGTGTGCCTGCGTACGTATCCGCGCGCTTGTATGCCTGCTCAGGGGAGTCGGCGGAATGGGCAGTAATGCCTCTCGCCGGTTGTGTGCCTATGTCGCTTAAAGTGCGCCAGGGTGCACACAACCCCCCTGCCTCTAATAAAAAAAAAAAAAAAGAGTATGACCGTTTAGGCTTTGACTGATGACTAGAGTATGACCGTCTAGGCTAGAGACTTATGACTAGAGTATGACCGTCTAGGCTAGAGACTTATGACTAGAGTATGACCGTTCAGGCTTTGACTGATGACTAGAGTATGACCGTCTAGGCTTATGACTGATGACTAGAGTATGACCGTCTAGGCTAGAGACTTATGACTAGAGTATGACCGTCTAGGCTAGAGACTTATGACTAGAGTATGACCGTCTAGGCTTATGACTTTTGACTAGAGTATGACCGTCTAGGCTAGAGACTTATGACTAGAGTATGACCGTCTAGGCTTATGACTTTTGACTAGAGTATGACCGTTTAGGCTTATGACTTATGACTAGAGTATGACCGTCTAGGCTAGAGACTTATGACTAGAGTACTATCGTTTGAGCTTATGACTTATGACTGGAGTACGATCAGGTATCTTATGACTTATGACCATCCCCCCGTTCAGGAAGACGATCCGTTCTCCGCCGCCGATCCCGCTGCGCCACCAGCGACACCCGGCGTCATCCTTGGCCGTTTGGCCACCTTCGAGTCCCGCCGTTCGGGAAGTGTCGGCGGCGGCAGCAGCAGTTGCAGCGGCGGCGGCGGCGGCGGCGGCTTGTACATCGGTGGCTCATCGAGCCTCTCCGACTCAGTGGAACGTCGCGAAGCTGTCGTACTGGAGGCGCGGCTGTTCGCCCTGGAGATGCTCAGCTCGATGTGCTCAGCAGCTCTGAGACCGGCAGCTGCTGCTACAGCGGCTTCAGCTGAGCGCGGCAAACTGTTGGCTGAAAAGATTCGCCAATTAACTGGTTGCTACCTGGTTTCTAAGCTGGCTACCCATCGGTTTGTTGCCGGCCTGTTCTGCTCGGGACTCAGCGAGGTGTCAGCAGCCATCAGCGGGGATGACTCTAACTCGGTGAGGCAGGGCCTTCTGCGCTGCCTTACTGAGGTTGTGTACTTCGAAGAGAGCCTGTTGCACTTTAAGCAGATGCAGCTGGACTGCCGACTGTTGCTAGGCGAGTTGAAGGAGGCTGGGGCCAGCGCCGCACTGCCGAATATTGGGTGAGTGGAGCTACTTAGGTGTAAATTTGAGTACAGGTTGGTCACTCTCTGGTGCACCTGTGCTGAGAGAAAAATTTGTAATTGTGTATCACTGTTATTACAAATTACAACCAACCATTAGCTTTTTAGCCTTATATGACCCCGAAAAAGATTGAACTATTGAAAGATTTGTTGTACGAGTATAATTTCAGCCTCATCGTGAGACACAAACCACAGATTTATTCAGCTGCTCTAGTATTGCTGCTACTTTAAGTCATAGAATTCTAGATAATGGTTAGTTAAGTCTAGTTTTAGTGGTCGGCAAACTCCTCTTATCTCTTCTTCTCTCATATAGCCTCTCTGATTTCTCCTCTCGCCTCTCACCTAGCTCTCCTCTCTTCATCTGTCATATCATCTTTCTTTCTTATCTCTCCCCATTCTCTCTCTTTTCCACTCTCATCTGGCCCGCAGCCATCACTTTGTTAAGATGCGCTCAATCTTTCTAGAAATTTCCGGAAGACAGTTACAAATCTATAAATATACGGCGACGGCAGTGACACGAATCACTGTCCCCTTGTTTTCTCTTCGATCTGATTTCCGTTGATAAACTACCAAATGAACCACCGCCTTGCTCTTAGTCAATAACAAAATTAAAGAAAAACCTACAGCTCCACGTAGGAATGGGAGAGTTGTCACCTCCCACCTCACAGGGGGGTAGGAGGGTGGTCACCCCGGGGGCAGCAGCGCCGATAGGGGTGGATGTGGAGTGAGTCCAATAGGAATGTAGCTTCTATGTGGACACGCGTGGTACCTGCGGTTTAGGCTACTGGTTTATTCTGTTTTCTATTATTACTTCTGTTATCATGTACTCTAATTTGGTAGGTTGCTGCCACCAGACTAATGTCCCTTATAATAATAGTTTTAAATTAAAATAAGTGAGACAAGAGTCGACTTTACGGAAGATTATTGGAATAAACAAACAAAAGAAAAATGATATTATTGAACCAAATATGCAAGGATTTAAGCACTTATTACTACGTTTTAGAACCGGTAGACTCCTGGT